>BPLR01017144.1:0-131918 GCA_021605095.1 Caerostris extrusa | reverse complement strand
TCATAAATTTATTTACAGATATTTTGCATTTAATTTCGATAAATTTTAAATGGTACATGTTTTCGGCAATGCCTCGGAAATGTGTAACGTATTATTGTCGAAAACAAATTTTGTAAATAGTTAATTGATTGATTTGCCAGAGTGTTTTCACTTTTGAGATAAAGTAAGAAAATAAATTAGAAATACTAGCATAAAATAAATCTTTGATCGAGGTTGATTCATTATTGAAAAATTATTTGCATCATTATTTGTAGCAAATAAGAAAAAAAAATAGATATCTTTATAATAGTTGAAAGTTTTCTTTTGTTGTTCCGCTGAAGCAAGATCATCTTTATTTTCAATTCTTTCAAAAATTACCTAATATATGTCTTTTTAAGTAAAATTATAATATGATTAAGTAAGACACAGTAAGTGCTTTCCTACTTTCAAACATTAGGTTCAAAATATTTGCTTGAAGTCACATATATTTATTTATTTATTTTATTATTTTTTTTTAGTTATAACCTTAAAAAAATTAATAATGTCAAATGTTGAGTTCAAGTTAATGTTTACAAGAACATCGAAATGGGAGATAAAAATAACAGGTACTATTTTATAAAGAATCAGTAAATGAATACTGTTTTGAGTTTAACGTGATTTTGATGTAATGAAATAATGAATTGTTACTTCTATATTCAAGGACATAAAGAAAAATAGATAAACTATATTAAGTATTCCTTAAATTGATTAAGTGATAATAATTTGAAGCAAATTAATAAGATAGGTCATCTAAAAATTTGAAAGTGTTTATCGGAAAGATAAAGGCTTTAGCAGCAAGAAAAGACATTTCAAGTATAAAGGTCTTATCAATCTATACATATCTGCTTATCACATATTTTTCTATATACTACTAAGTCTAAAAAAATAAGACCAATTTTCAATTTAAATTTCCCGGGCATATGGTAATTCAATTTTTTTTTCTTTTTCAGGTTGTTGGCACTTTCTTTCATATCTGTGTGAAATTTTCCGTCAAAATAGTTACGCTTGTGTACAGTTTTAACATCTCTCAAACCCAAGCGTAATTTAAGCACTAATAAATATTTTGACCGTCAAGTTTCACACAGATGTCAAGGACAGTGGCAACAACTTAAAAAAGAAAAAAAAATTGAATTATCATATGCCCGGGAAATTTAAATTGAAAATTGGTCTTACTTGGACACAGTAGTACATATTTTTGAGTATAATAATATATACTACTGTGTCCAAATTGTAAATAATATTAACGAATGGTAAATAATATTATTAATGGTAAATAATATTAACGAATTATGATTCAATAAACAGATCATTTCTACTATACTGTGTACCAAAACAAAAATAAAGTAATTCAAATAATAAAAACATTTTATGAAAAAAATTGTTGCTAGTATTATGACAGTCTTTGAACGCAATGTATTTTGAAAGTAACATAATAAAATTAATATTTATTCAAGTATAAGATACCACGTTAGGATAAATCAAGTTAAGATACCATGAACTGTTTCAAGCAAATTCAAAATCAGCTGGTGCAAAGATAAGAAGTGATAGAGCATGGTTATGATACAT
Organism: Caerostris extrusa; assembly: GCA_021605095.1. Classification (NCBI taxonomy): domain Eukaryota; kingdom Metazoa; phylum Arthropoda; class Arachnida; order Araneae; family Araneidae; genus Caerostris; species Caerostris extrusa. The sequence goes on along the minus strand of BPLR01017144.1, from coordinate 130,334 downwards.
TTATCGATCATTAACATTATCGTACATTACCAATAAAGAGTTTGTTCTGCCAATCTTTCATTTTGACAGGTAAGTGAAGGGAAAGAAAATTTTTGTTGTTGGTCCGGAAGTTAAAATTAAACTATGTTATTTTGCTCCGTAGAAATATTTTCAAGATATATTTTTAAACGGAAGAACTGTCAAAAATATTCGATTTGTTGTTTAAGGCGTGTGTTCGGAAAACTGAATCGATCATAAAAATTGGCCACAGAATTCATAAAAAATAAAACAGTTATTCTTAACACAGGAAGTTAAACGGCTTTTAATACAATGAAATAATGAATTGTTACTTCTATATTCAAGAACATAAAAAATAAATAAACCATATTTAGTATTCCTTAAATTGATTGAGTGATAATAATTTGAAGCAAATCAATAAGATAGATCATCTAAAAATTTGAAAGTCTTTTCAGAAAGATAAAAGGCTTTAGCAGCAATAAAAGGCATTTCAACTGTAAAGGTCTTATCAATCTATATATATCTGCTTATCACATATTTTTCTATATACTACTAAGTCTAAAAAGTAAGACAAATTTTCAATTTAAATTTCCCGGGCATATGGTACTTCATTTTTTTTTCTTTTTGAGGTTGTTGGCACTTTCCTTCACATCTGTGTGAAATTTTACGACAAAATAGTTACGCTTGTGTACAGTTTTAGCATCTCGCAAACCCAAGCGTAATTTAAGCACTAATAAATATTTTGACCGTCAAGTTTCACACAGATGTCAAGGACAGTGGCAAGAACTAAAAAAGAAAAAAATTGAATTATCATATGCCCGGGAAATTTAAATTGAAAATTGGTCTTACTTTTGGACACAGTAGTATATTTTTGAGTATAATTTATTTAATGGTAAACAATATTAACAAATTATGATTCAATAATCAGATACGGGAGCCACGGGAATTTTAATTTGCCTTACTTTGGTCTTACTTTTTGGACACAGTAGTATATATTTTGAGTATAATTTATTTAATGGCAAATAATATTAACAAATTATGATTCAATAAACAGATAAGTTCTACTGTACTGTGGACCAAAACAAAATAAAGTAATTCAAATAATAAAAACATTTTAAGACAAAAAATTGTTGCTAGTATTACAACAGTCCTTCAACACAATGTATTCTAAAAGTAACATAATAAAATTAATATTTATTCAAATATAAGATACCACGTTAGGATAAATCATGATACCAACTGCTTCAAGCAGCCTTAAAATCAGCTGGGGGCAAAAGATAAGAAGTGATAGAGCATGGTTATGATACATTTATCGATCATTAACATTATCGTACAATAGAGTTTGTTCTGCCAATCTTTCGTTTTGACAGGTAAGTGAAGGGAAAGAAAATTGTTTGTTATTGGCCCGGAAGTTAAAATGAAACTATGTTATTCTGCTGTGTAGAAACATTTTCAAGATATATATTTTAAACGGAAGAACTGTCAAAAATGTTCAATTTTGCTGTTTAGGGTGTGTTTCTGGAAAAACTGAATCGATCATAAAAATTTGCCACAAAATTCATAAAAAAATAAAACTGTTATCGTTAAAAAGGAAGTATAAACGTGATTTTGATGTAAAGAAATGATGAATTGTTATTTCTAATAAATACATATTGCAAGTATATAAAGAAAAAAAAGAATAAACTAAAAATATTAACAATATTTAACAATATTAAAAATTGATTGAGTTGAGAATAATTTGAAACAAATCAATAACATCAGATCATCTAAAAATTTTCTAAATGTTTATCGGAAAGATAAAGATTACAGCTGCAAGAAAAAGGCATTTCAACCAATAAAGATCTTATCAATCTATATATATCTACTTATCACTTATTTTCTATCTACCTACCTAAAAGGCCTATCTATCTATCTATCTATCTTTATGTATATATACATTATATATTTATATATATATATATATTGTTGAATAAACGAAATCTGTTAAATATTCCATAATTACAGTTCCATATATTGTACATGAAATTAAAAAATCGAAATAATTATTTCTACTCAAGTTTTCATTTACAGGAAGATTCGTCTTGAGATTTAAAATTAATTACGTTGTATTTAGCACATTGATGTACATGTAATTAGTTACATTGTGAAATGCATTAATTACATTATAAAATTATATATATAATATATATTAAGGCACTAAAAGGTTAATTGGAAAATAATTATTTTTTTTAGATAAATTTTGAAAATGAGCATGGATTTTTAATAGAATATACATTTTTCATTACAAAAATAAAAATAATTCAAATAATAAAAAAATAAAACAATAATATGAAAAAAATAATGTTCCTAGTGTTATGACAGTCCTTCAACACAATGTATTCTAAAAGTAACATAATGAAATTAATATTTATTCAAGTATAAGATACCACGAACTGTTTCAAGCTGCCTTAAAATCAACTGCGGCAAAAGATAAGAAGTGATAGAGCATGGTTATGATACATTTATCGATCATTAACATTATCATACAATAAAAGATTGTTCTGCCAATCTTTCATTTTGACAGGTAAGTGAAGGGAAAGAAAATTGTTTGTTATTGGTCCGGAAGTTAAAATGAAACTATGTTATTCTGCTCCATAGAAACATTTTCAAGATATATTTTAAGCGGAAGAACTGTCAAAAATATTCAATTTGCTGTTTAGGGCGTATTCGGAAAAACTGCATCGATCATAAAAATTGGCCACAAAATTCATAAAAAGATGAAACAGTTATCCTGAGAAAGGAAGTAAAATGAAATTTTGATGCAAATGAATAATGAATTATTTCTAATAAATACATAAATAAAAATAGCAAATTAAGGGTGAAAAAGAGTGTGTAAAATTTAAAAATTAAAGTGAGTCTAATTTGAAACAAATCAATAACATAGGATGTCTAAAAATTTTCAAATTGTTTAAAAAAAATTAAATAATTAATTAAAAAAATTAAAGTGAGACTAATTTGAAAACAAATCAATAACATAGATGTCTAAAAAATTTTCAAATTGTTTATCGGAAAGAAAATCTAAAGCAACAAAAATGGCATTTCAACTAAAAAGAACCACATATTGTACATGGAAGTTAAAAAAAAAAAAGGCTGCTTGTTTTATAAATGATCATTTCCTTTTATTTATTTAAGAAAAATTCGTCTTCAGATTTAGATTAATTACATTGTATTAAGGCTCAAAGATATTTATTAAAGAGTTATTTATTAGAGATATTATTCATATTTATTAAAGGTTATTTTGTTCAGATACATTTTGGGAAATGAGCATAGACTCATAATTATAATTCTACTTATCAAAATTACAATTCCACATTTTGTACATGAAATTAAAAAAAAAAATCTTGTTTGTAGAAATAATCATTTCATCTTATTTGTTTAATGAAATATTCGTCTTCAGACTTAAAGTAATTGCATTATATTAAGGCTCTAAAAGATTATATGGAAAATATTTTTATTCTGATAAATTTTGGAAAATGAGCATAGATTTTTAATGAATGATACATTTTTCATTTCAAAATAAAAACTTCATTTATTATTCATGATAGTTTATAAAAAAATTTCAGATCTTATTAAGAATTATTTGATGCTTAAAGTAAAATACTTAGAATTATTATTTGAATAGATAAATTTCATAAGTTAAAGAAATGCCTTACATTTTTTAACTGTTATTTATTTTAAGTTTTATGTAAATTAATAAATAATGTATCGCAGCCATATATCAATACGTATACACTTATCGACAAAAGTCATGGGATACCTCTAATATCGTGTCGACCCTCCTTTCGCCCGGCGAAGTGCAGCAACTCGACGTGGCATGGACTCAACAAGTCGTTGGAAGTCTTCTGCAGGAATATTGAGCCATGCTGTCTCGATAGACGTCCATAATTGTGAAAGCGTTGATGGTGCAGGATTTTGGGCACGAACAGACCTCTCGATGATGTCCCATAAATGCTCGATGGGATTCATGTCGGGCGATCTAGGTGGCCAGATGATTCGTTAGAATTGTCCAGAATATTCTTCAAACCAATCGCGAACAGTTGTGCCCCGGTGACATGGCGCATTGTCATCCATAAAAAACCCCATCGTTGTTTGGGTACATGAAGTCCATGAATGGCTGCAAAGTGATCTCCAAGTAGCTGAACATAAGCATTTCCAGTCAATGTTCGGTCCAGTCGCACCAGAGGACCAAGTCTATGCCATGAAAAACAGCCCACACCATTACGGAGCCACCACCAGCTTGAACAGTGCCTTGCTGACAGTTTGGGTCCATGGCTTCGTGGGGTCTGCGCCACACTCGAACCCTTCAGCTCTTACCAACTGAAATCGTGACTCATCGGACCAGGCCACGGTTTTCCATTCATCTAGGGACCAACCGATATGTTCACGTGCTCACGAGAGTCGCTGCAAGCGATGTCGTTCTGTCAGTAAAGGCACTCGAGTCGGTCTTCTGCTGGAATAGCCCAAGAAAGCCAAATTTCTCCGCACAGTTCTAACAGACAAGTCCCTTGTACGTCCACGTTGATTTCTGCGGTTATTTGACGCAGTCTTGCTTGTCTGTTAGAATTTACGACTCTTTGCAGACGTCGCCGGTCTCGGTCGTTAAGTGCAGGCGGTCGACCACTGCGCTGTCCATGGTGGGATGTTATGCCTGAAATTTCATACTCTCGGCACACTCTTGACACAGTGGGTCTGGGAATGTTGAATTCCTAACGATTTCCCAAATGGCATGACCCATGCGTCTAGCTCCAACTAACATTCCGCGTTCAAAGTCTGTTAATTCCCGTCGTGCGGTCATCATCACGTCAAAACCTCTTCACATGAATAACTTGAACAGAAATGAAAGCTCTGTGAAAGCACTTTTTATACCTGTTCTACGCGATGCTACTGCCATCTGAAAATTTGCATATTGCTATCCCATGACTTTTGTCACTTCAGTGTAGTTTGTAATTATTAAATTGTAATCAATAGGAGCAGTTAATATATTTTTTTTATTTATTGTTTCTTCCTCATCAAATAAGCGTAAAAAAAATGCTTTTAAACATGAAAAAGTAAAAGAGACATTAAATTAAAAAGTTAATTTGTTCATTCTTACTCTGGTTTGTCCGGAACTGCAGTGCTGACACCCATCATTTTATTCATGGCTGTAAGTTCTTTTTATCTTCAAATTGGCCATGTGCAGATCATGCCTCGTCTTCCGTAACGTTGTATCACAAATTGGATTTTTGCATTTATGGTGCGTTATTATGTCAGTAGCTTCCTGTACAGCACCACGGAAGTTCAGCGATTTTCCCATGCTCTGCAAAATGAGAAAAGTTATACTTAGTCTATTTAGCCTTTATCTTCTTCCGTTCATAATAAACACATAACACAATCGAGTGTCTAGCGCTCAGTGCCATGCATGTTTGTAGTGGTTCGAATCCCCTTTAAACCGTAGGTCCCGGTCTAATAGGATCGTAGAGCGCTGTCTTTAAGTTTAGTCAGTCTTCAGCCCTCGTGGTTCTTCTCTAAAAGTGAAGCTGCATATTACCCTTAGCCATGGACCAGTCACCTGCGACCTAGTTCTTAGGAGCTGGTGTAGGCTTTCCTGTACCAGGGGATTAGTAACAACAAAAAAAAAACATTGGAATACATTGATATTGAAATAACTAACCTGAATATATAAAAATGTATGTAATTTTCTGATAAATTAAAAAAAGGAGAAATTTTCTGCTTTGAATAATATTTTCTTAATACAAGATGTCCTTTTCGAAGCGTTTTTGAACAAGATGAACAATCACCATGATATTATTGAACTTAGGGTCACATTTACTTTTGAAAGTCAAAACGGCTTTAAGTTTAGACGCAGATGTGCAGCTTTGTCTTTCAACAGTGAAAACAATTCTTTGTAGCGTATTCATTCTATCCGCACAATTTGTAGCATTGAGTTTTTTATGTAATTTATAAGTATGTCCTACACATGCTTTCATGTGCTTTTGTAGCAATCTGAATCATTGAGGATAAGGTACAATATTATTGAACCTAGGGTCGCATTCACCTTTGGAAGTCAAAAGGCTTTAAGTTTAATGTGCAGACTGATATTTCAACAATGAAGACAATTTCTGGTACGATGTTTATCCTGCCAGCTGCAACAAAGTTTGTCGTTTTGAGATCTTTTATGTAATTCTTGTGTATCTCCTACACCCATCCTTTCATTAGCCATTGTAATAATCAGGATCATTGAGGATAAGGCATTTTTAAATAATATTATTTGCTTAGATTTCTATAGAACCTTAATACGCTTTGCTCGTTGATGTTGCTTTTTATGCTGAACGCGCTTTCAGGAACATTTCTTATACTTTTCTAACAACCAGAATCGAAGGAACCTTACGTTCCAAAAAGTATTCATTTTGATGATAACTATTAGCCTTATTATTTCTTACAGGAAGTTTTCAAATTTCCTTTATAAGTGATAATATTAATACATACGATAATGTGATAAGTGATAATAATGTGATGTGATAATAATGTGATAAGTGATAATATAATGTGATAAGTGATAATGTTAATACATACTTTGCTTGAATTTAATCTTTCTATAATTGTACGCTACGCAAGCCAATAATTACAATAAACTATAATTAGTACATCACACTAGGAAAATAATTCATGCTTTTTGTACAATATGGCCTTGATTAAATTGTTAAGGTCTTTGCTTAAACAAAAGCTTCAAATTTCAGTATAAAATATATTTCTGGTTAAATTATAGGTTTAATTCAAAATAATATTTTCAAATCTTGTTCATTTTATGCAAATTTATTTATTTGTACAAAACTTTATATGACATTGTAATCTGAATTATTGAGGATAAGGCACTTTTAACTAACAATGTTTGCTTGAATTTCCATTGAATAACCTTATTAAGGTTTGACCGTTAATTTTGTTTCTTTTCATAACGTTAAATTCAGAATATTGTTGTTTGGAGATGTGCTACTTTCCAACATTGACGTCAAAAGTGTCGACTTGTACATGTTGTACGTGATTTTAAGAACATTTCTTATACTTTTCTAACAACCAGAATCAAAGGAACCCTAAGTTCCAAAACATATTCGTTTTGATGTATACTATAATCCTAATTATTTAAACGTAACTTACAAATTTACTTTATAATTGATAATGCTGCAATTTAAGTAGCTATTTATTTTGCTTGAATTTAATCTTTCTAAAATTATAAACTACTTAAACCAATAATTACAATAAAATATAAGATAACTATAATATAATTAATACATCACAATAGAAAAATAATTCATGTTTTTCGCACAATAAGACGTTGATTCATTTTTTCAGGACATATTTTCGATATTTATGGCGAAAATCAACTACAATATATAAATGAGTTACTACCTTATTTAGATGTACTATATGTTAAGATGTTACTATATGTTAAGATGTACTATATGTTATGTAATACCGATATTTCAATTAATTTATTTTATAGTTTTGAAAAGCAGAAAACTTTTTCGATTTATAGAAATCGAATTGCTGGACTTTTTCAGCAACATGGAAAGTACCAACTTTAAAGCTTACCAGACTAATAAGTGTCAGATATCCCCCTTGTCCGTCTATTGCAGGTGGGGCGGATGTACTTGAAGTAAATATGTTCCAACAAAAGTACAACTACAACCATGCTTTCATTTGCCATTGCAATAATCTGAACCATTGAGGATAAGGCCCAATATTATTGAACTTAAGGTCGCATTCATCTTTGAAAGTCAAAAAGGCTTTAAGCTTAATGGGACAGTTCGATCTTTCAACAGTGAAAAACATTTCTGGTATGGTGTTCATCCTGTCCGCAGTAACAACATTTGTTACTTTCAGATGTTTTATGTAATCCATAAGTATGTCCTACACCCATGCTTTTATGTGCATTGTAACAAGCTGAATCATTGAGGATAAGATACAATATTATTGAACCTAGGATCATATTCATCTTTGAAAGTCAAAAAGGCTTTAAGTTTAATACCAATAATTTAATCAATACGATCCAGTCTTCAACGTAATTAAAAACAATAATAATCTCTTAAAAGTAAGGCCTGAAATCAATTTATTTGTTTTAAAAATTATATTAAGTATTTGAAATTATCAAATTCATATTCATGTTACCCCAAAATCACCATCGAAGCATTCTAAAAATCAACATCAAGATATAAACTATGAAGAACAAACTTTGTTTCGTATATTCAGTTTGCTTCGATTTTTCATAATAAAATTACTATCATAAAAATTTATCTTGCATATGGCACTATTATATTCTTGTTAATATTTTTCATAAACATGGAATGCAACGATTGTGCTTATTAACTGTTTTTATTTTATTTTAACCATTGAAGTTCATTTAAAAAGTATCATTTATGACAAAGGTCATCATAATGGATGATGAAAATGAAGATATTATTACTTTTCAAGAATTTACAAGATGATAAGTAAAAGTTAAAAAATGTATTAGTTTTAAAAATATACAAAAATATTTTAAAAATATCAAATTTGATAATTAAAAATATGCAAGAATATAAAGTTTTCTACATTATTCATGCCATTTATTTATGTTTTTTTTTTAAAACCCCTTCGAAGCATGTTAAAATAATTAACAAGTAATAAATTTTGATAATAGTTTTCAATTAATTATTTAGAAACTTGTTATGCTGTAATACCGATCTTTCAATTAATTGACCTTACAATTCTGAAATTCAGAAAACATTATTTCTATTTATAGAAATCGAATCGCTAGATTCTTTTCAGCAACATGGAAAGTTCCAACTTTAAAGCTTACCAGACTAATAAGTGTCAGATACCCCCCTTGTCCGTCTTCTCCAGGTGGTGGCGGATGTACTTGAAGTAGATGTGTTCCAGCAGAAGTACGAGAATGGTGAAGAGCACCCATCCCAAGAGGAGGAAGGCGCTCATAAATTGGTTGACATCGAGGGTTTGCTAACATTCCGTTTCTTGTGCTTGGGCTTACAGGCGCCCTGGAGCCAGAACCGCTGCAGTCTCTCAAGATCCCCTGTGCAATGGAAAATGGCATCATATTAAGCACCAGAAACGCGATTAGCAGAGAATGGGAAAGACGTAATTGCCGGCGAGGATAGGAATGGACGTGTAAATTGTTATTCATGTGGGAATGGATGGTTCGCATTGTCCTTCAAATGGAGGTGAATTGTTTGGGATTGTTTTGAGGCATTTCGAAGATTGCTGATAGAGGTGGGGTAATTTTAAGTGTTGAGTGTTCATGTGGCTCATAGTTGGTGGTTGTTTGAATATGGACTGTATTTTTTGTTGAGAGTGATTAGATACAAATATCAATAATAATTAACATAATTATATTGTTGATTGTTATTAATAATATGATTGGAACTCAAGAAAATACCGTTTGAAGAAATAATAGATGTATATTTAAATGTTGATTTATTGAGACAGAAAAACATTGTTTTATTTGACTGGTGAAAGATTTTGGAGCTTGTTGTCTTACATACAATTGTCTTTAGATAAAATTGTTAATCAATATAATTAATTATATTGTTGATTTTATTAATAATGGGATTGGAATTCAGGAAAATAAGGTTCGATGGAAAGAAATGTTGATTTGTTGAGATAAAAAGAGATAAATTGTTTTCAGGAGTTTAAGACATTCTCTGGAATGGTGATAAGGAAAGAATATTTTGGCAGTTGTTACGCATGAACATAGCATTACATAGTTTTAAGCCTTTTAATTATTTAAGTAATTAGCATAGCATGTATTACATAGTTTTAAGTTGGGTGTCCATGTGGCTCATAGTCGGTGGTGGTTTGAATACGAACTGTATTTTTGTTGAGAATCTTTAAATATAAATATTAATGATTAATATAATTAATTTTATTGTTGATTGTTATTAATAACTGGTTGGAAATCTGTAAAATACTGTTAAAATAAAAAGGTTTTAAAAAACTAAAACTTTTTATGAATCTTTAAATATCTATATCAATCTATATATTATCTCAAACCCTTGAAAACAACACAACTCTTTATGTCTCAACAATAAAAATTCATATAGTTTTTTCTCATAGTGATAAAGGTAGGGATAATTTTAAAGTTGGGTGTCCATGCGACTCATAGTTGGCGGTTGCTCTAATACGAACTGTATTTTTTTTGTTAAGAATATTTTAGATATAATTATTAATAATAAATATAATTGATTATATGATTTTAATATTATGATTGGAATTAAGGAAAATAATGTTCTATAAAAAAAAAAAAAGAAATGTTGATTTGTTGAGACTTAAAGTGATAAGTTGTTTTCAAGAGTTTGATACATTATGATTGGAATGGTGATAAGAAAGAAATTTTGGTATAATGTTGCATACATAGCATTGCATAAAAATTACATAATTTTAAGTTCGGTCTCCATGTGGCTCAAATGTTGATTTGTATTTTTGTTCAGAATATTTTAGATATAACTATTAAATTGATAAAAATTATTATATTGTTGATCATTTTCCCGAATTCCAATCATATTATTAATAACAATCTTCGATAAAAAGAAATGTTGATTCTTGAGACACAAAAAGAGATAAGTTGTTTTTCAAGAGTTTGAGACATTCTGAGGAATGGTGATATTGAAAAAATATTTTTGGCACTTGCTATGTATGAGGTGCATAAATAGCATTACATAGTTTTTAAGCATAATTTTTTAAGTTGGTTGTCCATTTGGCTCATAGATGGCGGTTGCTCTACTACGAACTGTATTTTTTGTTGAGGATATTTTAGATATAACTATTAATGATTAATATAATTCATTATGCTGTTGATTGCTATTAATAATATGATTGGAAATCTGTAAAATAATGTTCAAAGGAAAAGTTTTTAAAACTACAACTTTTTATCATATCAACTTTATATCTATATCAATCTAAAATCTAAATAAAATATTATATTAATCTCTCATCAATCTATTAATATTATATTAAACTCTATATATATCTATATTTTTTTATAAATCTATTAATATTATATTAAACACTATACATATCTATATTTTTTTTATCAATATATAAATATCTATAGCAATCTATATATTATCTGAAACCCTTGAAAATAACTCATATCTTTATGTCCCAACAAATTAACATTTAAATGTTAATTTGCTGGGACCTAAAGAGATGATTAGTTTTCAAGGATTTGAGACTTTCTGAAGAATGGTGATAAGAAAAAAATTTGATTGAGAATTTTTAGATATAATTATTAATATTTAATATAATTATTTATATTGTTGATTTTATTAATAATGTGATTGGAATTCGGGAAAATTTTGTTCAATGAAAAGTTTTAAAACTACAACTTTTTATCGATCAGATTTGAGACATGCTGAAGGAATGGGGATTAGGTATGGTAACAATATAATTAATAATATAATATAAATAATGGTGATAATATAATTAATTGTATCGTTGATTTTATTTACAATGCGATTGTAATTCATGAAAATAATGTTCGACGAAAAGAAAAGTTATATATTTAAAGGATAAGACTATTTGTTAAGACATAAAGAGATACGTTGTTTCCAAGGATCTCAGAAGATTCTGAAGAATAGTGATAAGGAAAGAATATTTTGAACCTTGTTATGCATGAATTTTGAAAAGATTAAATTTATGCCGATTAAATCTCTACGCATTTTATGGCCACCCTGATGCTAGGTAAACTATTTTAATGACGTCATATTTTGTACGAATAATCTCTATGTACCTCACGCAAAATATTTAAAATCCTTAACTAATAATATTTTGCAGACTTTATATGTTTTTAAAATAAAGGTAAAAATATAAACATCGCATGAAATAGATTAAAATGCTATGCTTAAAATTAAAAATTCACATGTAATAAATATAAAAATTCATATAGTATATTCTCAATTATAAAGGTAGGATAATTTTTAAGTTGGGTGTTCATATGGCTCATAGTTGGCAGTTGCTTGAATACGAACTGCATTTTTGTTGAGAATTTTTAGATATAATTAATTATATTGTTGGTTGTTATTAATAATTATAATTGGAAATCGGAAAAATATTGTTCGAAGAAATAAAAGGGTACTTACGTATTAACGGTACCTTGGCGACAGTTGCGTCAATAAAGAGCACACGCGCCAACCGCAGCTACAGATTTGGAGGTTTTTAAGTGGCACCAACCTATTCCATTGGTTTGGTAACCTTAGTAGCTGTTAGATTGGCGACACTTAAAACCGCCAAGTCTATCGCCAAGGTACCGTTAATACGTAAGTAAAAAATAAAAGTTATATTTTTAAATGTTGATTTGTTGAGACATAAAGAGATAAGTTGTTTTTCAAGGGTTTGAGGCATTCTGAGGAATGATGATAAGGAAGAATATTTTGGAGCTTGTTATGCATGATTTTTGAAAAGAATAAATTAATGGTGATTTAATCAACATTTGTGTCATCACTAGTGCCATAAACTCTGCAAGTTTTATGACCACCGGGTTCAACATAAATTATTTTCATGTCATGTCGTGTGCAATTAATCTCCATGTAGCTCATCCAAAATGTTCAAAATCATTAACTAATATTATTTTGCAGAGTTTATATGGTTTTAAAATAAAAGTTAAAACACAAACATCCCATGAAACAGATTAAAATATTATTCTTAAAATTAATTTTTCATTTGGACTTGTATATACTCTCTGTTAGAATGTCTTGTGTATTATAATATGATATAATATACACTCGAGCCAAAACATTATGACCACCCCTACATTTTGCAATGAACTCGCCTGGATGACGTGGAAGGCACGTGATCAGGTGGAAGTGGTATTTAACTGGTATTAAGTGGTGGTATTAATCCATGCCAAGGCGGGTTGAAGCTGTGTGCAAAATGGGCCAATTCGTTATTGACAGGTGGTCATAATGTTTTGGCTCTTGAGTGTACATATTGGACATTTACATAGGTCTTATATTTTACAATTTAACACATATTTCTGCTTGCGTTACACATTTGATATGCACGAAAATATGTCGTATTTTTAAGTAATTAAATTAGCTCTAAACTTTTTATTGATCAGAAACCACTTACTAAACTATTATTGTTTATATTTAAAAGACTAAGTTTATTTTGTAATTCAATACATTAACAACTCTGTAAGCTATAAAACTGTAACAATTACGACTATAAGAATTAAATTTATTGACCCTTGAATTGCAATAAATAACTAATAAACACCTGAATATGCGATATAAATTAATGTTCTTTTACCAATTATAACTACCACCACTATTAGATATGGTATTAGAAATGGTACATGAAGTATTTGTTAAATATATATTCTTGATAAATTATAATAATAATAATAAAATTTAAAAAAAAAAAATTGTATGTCACCTTCTTGAAATAGATTTTTTATCAGTAACATAAGTATAAATAAATGAAATTATTTGAAGCTATTAGTCATTATTCTAAATGAGCGGAATATTTTTTATTGCTGAAAAGAACCCTAAATATCCTGATTTCCGAACATCTGCTCCTGCATTGTAAGAAACTTCAGCTGCAAATAATCATGCTAAAAACAACCTTTAAAACACAATCTATTTATTTCCTTCCTTCTAGTTATATCTGTCCTTGTTAAGTACATGTTTTCCTTTTTACGATTTTGTTATGTCTGTAATTAAAGTAATATTCTGTCAAGCACTGTTTATTTTATACCGCTCTCAGTATTAATATTTTTTTTGTGATTGTTTCGTTTATAATTATATAAACACATTACATTTGCTTATATAATTTTTTGCTTTACAATTCGTAAGCCACATAGAATATTTTTTGGAGCATCAAGTGATTATTTTCAGCTTCAAATTAGTATATATTCATATATAAAAATCGAAGAGGTGCTGTTAAGTTATAATATTGTAGCAATTACGACTGTACGAATTGAACTTTATTGACCTTATAAATGTAATAAACAACTAAAAATACCTGAATGTGCTACATAAATTTGTATTCCTTTACTAATTATTATGACATCACTATTATATATGACATTAAAAATGGTACACGAAGTAATAGTTAAATAAATATTTTTCTTGGTCAATAATAATAATAAAAATTCGTATACCAACTTGTTGAAATAGATTTTCTAACAGTAACATAAGTATAAATAAATGAAATTATTTAAAATTAGGAGTGATTATTCCAAATGCGCGGAATATTTTTTATTATTGAAAAGAACTTTAAATATCCTGATTCCCGAACATCTGCCCCTGCATTGTGAGAAGCTTCAGCAGCAAATAGCCATGTTAAAGCAGGCTTCAAAAACACAATCCATTTCCCTCCCTTCCAGTTACGTCTGTCCTTGCCAAGTGATCGAAAAATGTTTTCCTTTTTACGATTTTGTTATGTCTGTAGTTGAAGTGATATTCTGTCAGGGAGTGTTTATTTTATACCGCTTTTAGTATCAATATCTTTTTGAGTATACTTCCTTTATATACATACACAAATGTAATTAGTTTTATATAAACTTTTGCTTTACAATTTGTAAGCATCTTGGAATATTTTGTGGAACATTAAGTAATTATTTTGAAATTCAAATTAATTGCATATTCATATAAAAATCAAATAGCTGCTGCTCCATGAATATTTTTCTAATCATTATATTTTTCGAAGCTAGAATTTGAAGTTCATTAACTCAAAATAATCTATCTTCCTTCTAACAAAGTTTTAAATTAATTTTAATACTGTACACATTTTTTAATAAATAGAATCAATCATTCGTGTTGTATCTCACTTTCCATCGAAATGTTTTTATCAATCTTTAGTTTAAATTCAGCAACCAAATGACTGCAATGCATGGTAGTGAAAGCTAAGTGAGCAATGTTGTTTACTTCATTAAAGAGATTTACTGTATCGATTAGATATTAGATTGTATAAATTTACAGATTTTACTGTATCGTGTCATTATTTTCCTATTAATTGAATCACGAAATCTAGAGCAAACCTAATTATCCTCAATTAATTTTTAATTAAGGAAATTAATAAAGTTTTGTATAAATATTATCAAAATAATCAATTGCATTTAAATTTGATCAAATTAACCAATTAATTTATATAAATTTTTACTTTACAATTGGTAAGCCACGTGAAATATTTTGTGGAGCATTAAGTGATTATTTTGAAGTTCAAATAATTGCATATTCATATAAAAATCAAATAGATGCTGCTCCAAGAATATTTTTCTATTCATAATATTTTTCGATGAAAGAATTTGAAGTTCGATAACTCGAAAATAATCTGCTATCCTTCTAACAGCGTTTTAAATTAGTTTTAATACTATACATATTTTTTAATAAATAAATTCAATCATTACAAAAATAACTGCTGTATCTCACTTTCCATTGAAATTTATGATAAATATTTAATTCAGCAACCAAATGACCACATTACATTCCAATTTTATTATATTTGTAAATATATTCTGGTCAATTTTAATTGTTTCAACTATATTTACCCTGTCATATCGGAGATGGAGTCCCCAGGGGCTAAATACCCCAAAAGATTACGTCAACCATCAACCAAGAATTTGAAGTTTGATAACTTGCAGAATAATCTATCTTCTTTCTAACAAACGTTTTTAATTAATTTAATCTTTAGTTTAAATTCAGTAACCAAATGACCGCGTTGCATGGCAGTAAAAGCTAAGTGAGCAATGTTGTTTACTTCATCAAAGAGAATCATTGTATCGCGGCATTATTTTCATATTAATTGAATCACGAAAATATAAAGCAAACCTAATTATCCTTAGTTTAGTTATTTTCTTTTATTCGTTTATGATAAGTTAATTTTATTATAATTGTAATTATATTCTGGGCAATTTTCATTGTTTCAACTGTATTTACCCTGCCATATTGAAAATGGAACCCCCAGAGGCTAAATAGCTCCAAAATAATATGCCAATAAGTCAACCAAAAATTTGAAGTTTGATAACTCGCAGAATAATCTATCATCCTTCTGACTATGATTTAAAGTAGTTTTAATACTGTCCACAATTTTTAATAAATCTAATCAATCATCAAAAAATAACAGTTTTTCTCACTTTCCATTAAAATTTCTGATCAATCTTTAGTTTAAATTCAGCAACAAAATGTCCGTGCAAAATTTTAATTTAATTTTTAAATATTTTTCATTTTCTTTTATTTGTTTATGATTGTATATTAATTTTATTATATTTGTAATTATATTCTGGGAAATTTTCATTGTTTCAACTGTATTTACCCTGTCATATCGGAGATGGAGCCTCCAGGGGGCTAAATAGCTCCAAAAGAATACGTCAACCATCAATCCAAAATTAGAAATTTGATAACTCACAGAATAATCTATCATCTTTCTAACAACGTTTTAAAATATTTTAATACCGGACACAATTTTTAATAAATAAAATCAATCATTTCAAAAATAACTATTATTTCTCACTTTCCATTAAAATTTCTGATCAATCTTTAAATTTAGTAACCGAATGACCGCGTTGCATGGCAGTAAAAGCTAAGTGAGCAACGTTGTTTACTTCATTAAAGAGAATCACTGTATCGTGCCATTATTTTCATATTAATTGAATCACGAAATCTAGGGCAGACCTAATTATCCTTAGTTAATCTTTAATTAAGGAAATTAATCAAGTATGCTTTTGTGAAACGCAGCTCACTTCGGAATCTTATTAATATAATTCGAATTAAATTAGTGCCTGCAAACACGCTTGCCATTTGATTAATTGCACGATCACAATTACTGATATTTTAATATGTTCGGGTGAATACTGGGGTTTCTGGCTGGTTTCATTTATGTGTGGCATTTGTTGTATATCTAATTGATATGGAACTTTTATGTTAAGTAATTGATAAACTTGTTGCATTAGTGTTTATTTTTTATTTCTTTCATTGGAAGTAATAACATTATCACAGTGATAAAATGGTATCTCATTGAAAAGCAAGTTTAGTTCGAATCATTGAATATTTTCGAATAAAACAAAATGTTATTCAAAATAAAACATTCTTATTTTGACTAAATCAATGATTCTTATTTTTAATATATCAAGGATTCTTATTTTGAATAAATCAATTACTCTTATTTTGGTTAAATTAAATTATCCTTACTTTGACTAAATTAGTGATTCTTATTTTGTCTAAATCAATGATTCTCATTTTGACTAAATCAGTGATTCTTATTTTGAATAATTCTTATTTTTAATAAACCAATGATTCTTATTTTTAATACATCAATTATTCTTATTTTGACTACATCAATGATTTTGATTTTGAATAAATCAAGGATTCTTATTTTGAATAAATCAATTATTCTGATTTTGGCTAAATTAAATTATCCTTACTTTGACTAAATTAGTGATTCTTATTTTGAATCTAAATAAATCAATGATTCTCATTTTTCTTATTTTGACTAAATCAGTGATTCTTTATTTTGGTTAAATAATTGAATAATTCTTATTTTTAATAAATCAATTTTGATTCTTATTTTTAATAAATCAATCATTTTTATTATTCTTATTTTGACTACATCAATGATTTTGATTTTGAATAAATCAGGGATTCTTATTTTGAATAAATCAATTATTCTGATTTTGGCTAAATTAAATTATCCTTACTTTGACTAAATTAGTGATTCTTATTTTGTCTAAATCAATGATTCTCATTTTGACTAAATCAGTGATTCTTATTTTTAAATAATTGAATAATTCTTATTTTTAATAAATCAATGATTCTTATTTTTAATACATCAATTATTCTTATTTTGACTACATCAATGATTCTTGATTTTGAATAAATCAAGGATTCTTATTTTGAATAAATCAATTACTCTTATTTTGGTTAAATTAAATTATCCTTACTTTGACTAAATTAGTGATTCTTATTTTGTCTAAATCAATGATTCTCATTTTGACTAAATCAGTGATTCTTATTTTGAATAATTCTTATTTTTAATAAACCAATGATTCTTATTTTTAATAAATCAATTATTCTTATTTTGACTACATCAATGATTTTGATTTTGAATAAATCAAGGATTCTTATTTTGAATAAATCAATGATTTTTGAATTCTGATTTTGGCTAAATTAAATTATCCTAAATTACTTTTTTGACTAAATTAGTGATTCTTATTTTATACTAAATCAGTGATTCTTATTTTTATTTTATCTAAATCAGTGATTCTTATTTTGTCTAATCAATGATTCTCATTTTGACTAAATCAGTGATTCTTATTTTGAATAATTCTTATTTTTAATAAATCAATGATTCTTATTTTTAATAAATCAATGATTCTTATTTTTAATAAATCAATGATTCTTATTTTTAATAAATCAATCCATCTCCATCTATTTTGTTTGATTTATATTTTTAATAACACGACATGCCATTAATTTTATGAATAGATATAATATTTTTTTCTATCAGTACCTGATGGATCATAAAAAATATAAAAAATAAAAAACTGATAAACGGAATAGATAGACAAACTGAAAAACAACATGTATGTCTCATATTTGCGTTTTGTTTAAAAGAGACACTGAAACTGTTGAAGATTGTTGGTATATGCTATCATAATCACCGTACCGTCTATCAATTTCAAATAAAACGACTGAAAGTCATATTGTTAATGTGATTATGCCATTAAAGAATACCCACATGTTCATTTATTCGAATGTCTGGAAATATATTTTTGAATAAAACAACATAACAATAAAACATTCTTATTTTGAATAAATTTTAATTTTGTTTGATTTATATTTTTTAATTACATGACAAACCATTAAATTTATGGATACATATAAAATTTTTTATCAGAACCTGATCTATCATAAATATTTCATTACAAACGTAAAAAGCGTCATGCAAAATTCAATTTGGTGATGTCTCATATTTGCGTTTTGTTTAGAAGAGACAATACAACTGTCGAAGATTTTTGGTATATGTTATCCATCTTTCCATCTTTTTTTAAAAAAACGTCTGCAAGTCATACTATTAATTATGCCATTAACGAATATTCATGTGTTCATTTATTCGAGTGTCTAGAAATATATTCTTGAATAAAAACAAAATATTATTCAAAATAAAATATTCTTATTTTGAATAAATCAATCCATCTAAATTTGTTTGATTTACATTTTTTTTTTAATTACACGATAAGCTATCAAGTTTATGAATACTTATAATAATTTTTCTGTCAGAACCTGATGGACCATAAATATTTCCTGATAAACGGACAAAGCTGGATGTAAAATTCCTTTTAGAGATGTCTCCTATTTGCCTTTTTGTGGTAGAGAAAACCAGATAACTTCTCAATAGACAATGTGTCGACAGGTTTGTTTTGTCGCTCTGCTGTCATCTTGTGCAAACTTTAGGCTAATTAGACCGGGACTTACAATTTAACGTGGATTTTGAATCACCTGTGCTACCAATGGTCAGAGCGCTAGCCAATTGGTCATCAGGCAGCAGACAAGATGTTTTCGAAGACTGTCGAAATTGTTGGCATATACTATCATAATCATCGTAGTGTCCATCTTTTTTTATAACAAAACGACTACAACTCAACTATTAAAAGATTTTTGCCATTAACAAATGACATTAACATGACCCATTTTTCAAGTGTCTAGAAATACAAATTTATTTATCTTGCAATTATTTCATTCGAAATTTCGAAAATGCACTATTTCCTTTTTGCATTTAATTTAACAGAATTATAAAATGTCTATAGAAAAGGTTTCCCTTTATATTAAGATGATGCATGACATACTAATATGGGATTTTACATTAAGGCTGACTTGGCATATTCCCAAGGGCATAAGGATGACACTGGCTGACATGAGAATAGTATGCATTAAGATTAATTTTCAAATGAAATTGTTTTAACTAATTTGCAAAAGCGTGTAATTTGATGGATAATATATCGTGATCATATATATATTAATGAAACTTGTAGAGTATCATCTAATCTGAAATCATCCAACAAGGAAACTGTCCAAGTCCATCAGAAACAAAAGCGAGAATATTTTCAGTTTAGAAATCAACTGTAACTTTAAAGTTAATATAATAAATTAAAAATATTGATTAAATTGAATGAAAAAAGAATATTGAGTTTTATAAAAAAAAAAAAGAAAATTAATATTGTGTTTACTAAATTCTCCATATAGAATTTTCCATAAGCGAATGTTATACCATTTTTTTTTTCTCAAGGCAAGTGTTTTGACATTTCATTTCCAGGAGAGAGTAATATATGTTATTTCACAAGTATAAAATAACAAAGCATGACTAAAATTTGATGGCAGATAAGCATATTGTGAGTTCAAATTTAAATTAGTACCAATGGATTTTTTCTTTTTTATTTTCAAGTGTTATTAAAATAACACGTAAAAAAAATATATTTAATTATATTTTTTATATTATTAAATAATAATATAATAATATTATAATTATTATTATATAATTTTTTTTTAATTTATAAATTAAAAAGTCTAAGATGAAATAAAATTTGGTTATGTAGTATTTTCTTCTCACGAAAAAGAGTTTTGGCATTTCATTCCCAGGACAGAGGAATGTATGTTATTTGACAAATATATAGATAACAGCCCATCACTCAAATTTGACAGACAAGAAGCTTTATTGTAGCTAGTTATATTACATGCAATTAGTATTTTGTAGTAATGAGAATAACCTGACCCTCAAATCTGATAGCTGGTATTCGG
This sequence comes from Caerostris extrusa, assembly GCA_021605095.1. Classification (NCBI taxonomy): domain Eukaryota; kingdom Metazoa; phylum Arthropoda; class Arachnida; order Araneae; family Araneidae; genus Caerostris; species Caerostris extrusa. Next base: position 109,542 of record BPLR01017144.1, on the reverse strand, counting down.
TAGCATGTATAATGAAACTCTGGAAATTAGCGAATGTGTTTGCGACCCTCATAGGTCGAAACAACTACAGATTGAATATAAACTACACCATGAGTTGTTCCATCGTGATTGTTGTTAGACCGCGAGCTGAGAAATTTCTACTCTGTGGAGAAGTGAGGAAAGCTGACCCACTTCTGATGACGGATTGTCTTAAAAAGAGTTTTTTTTGATGAAGAAGGGAGAGAGTTCTGAAATGAGTAGACGTGTATCGTGTTTCTTTTTTCTCTGAAGTGACTGAATAAACCGGAGATTCAGCCTGTTTTCCAAAGTGAACGCCTTTTGGTTTCGTGTATCATACCGTAACCTTTGATAATTAAGGTCTGACGCAGGCAAAGAAATTTGACGTAGAACTCTGTAAATCACTGACCTTGGAGTGAACTGAACTTGTGATTTAATCTTGCACTTATGATCAAATTTTATTTTAATTTTTTGTATTTCTTTGTATAATAACCCAGTGTATATTATTTGTATATATATATATATATAGTGCTTATAAATAAAAACTGAAGTGTTCCCAAGAACCTGGAAATAGTCCTCGACTTGTAGCCATTTATATTTCTAATAAAAGCCGAGACGTTACAATTTTGATTACTTTTTTTATCGTGTTTATTATTAATAAATACTTAACGTGCCTTTCTGAATATATAATATTTTTTTCTTAAAGCTTTAAATGCAAATAACGTATAAGTGTCGAAAAATAAATTTTGTTTTAATTGAAAAAATCGTCGAGATTTAATTTGCTTAACTTTACAAAAAGAAAAAGGCAATCAATTAATGAAATTTCTACTGGAAATGGTAATAGAATAAATAAATATATTATTCCTCTTTAAAATTTCAGTAATTTAAGCATCATTAAATAACAAGAAAAATTAATTCGTTTCAGTGTTAATTCCATGTCAAAGGAAATTTAAAATAGCAGAAAAGGGATTATTCAGTAATTTAACTCTAGATTTAAAATATTTGCATTTGTAAATTCCATGTCCTGTATGGCTAAATAAAAAAAATAAATCTTGGATGTTTGATTGGGTTAAATGAAAGAATATCCTATTATAAACATTTTTGCCTTAATTGTTTTAATCAAGCAAACAGTACTTTACAATGTGAATTGGCAATTACAATAATCTGGGAAATAATTGGTTTCTAAATGATGCATGAGCACATTTTCTCTTTTAAATTACAGACATTCTAAGCCATGGAATTGCTCTCAACTTTTTGTTGGCCCGAGAATGAGAAAATCTTTCCTTTTGTACCTCTGGAAAAACCGAGGCAAATTTTCAGCAAACAAAAGAAAAGGCAAAGGCAAAAAAAAAAAAAAAAAAAAAAAAAAAAAAAAAAAGGCAAATAAACAAAAAACTATTTTGTCCTTTCAAAGTAGCTGAAAAGAAATGCTGGAACAGTTACGTCAGAAATGAGAATTACTTTGGAACTGAGTTTTCCAGAGATTAAAGTTTGTTTTTCTCGGAGTTGGGGTGAACTCAGCAAATTTGTACAGAAGTAATTTAGTGATATTTTAGCATTAAAAAGAAAAAAGAGGACAAAAAAAAAATTCTTAAATTGAAAATAACTTGGATTTATTTTTCGTCTTAAGAATAAGAAGAAAATTAAATGCAATTATTTCATATGAAGAACGGCATTTAATGCATGCCCCTTAATAAAGCTACCACATCGCTGAAAAAATAATACAACAGGAGTAGCCAACCCGCTACCAGCTTTGAATATTTTTCTGGCCCATGAGATTTATCAAATTTTTACAAAATATATTTATTTTAAAGGGAAAAAGTAGTAAAAACCACTGTATTAAAAAATATATTATGTGTACATCCATCTGTTAAAAAATTAGCTGTCGAAATTATGAGAAAAAATTAACTTTGATTTAATATATTATTCTTGAAGCCGTTATAGGTCTAATATATACCGAGACGTTACAATGTTAATCACTTTTTTTATTAGGATTAAATATTTAACTTACTTTACTAAATACATAATACTTTCTTTTCTTAAAGCATTAAATACAAATATGAAACGTACCAGTGGCGATAAACAAATTTTATAATAAGTTGAAAAACTTCTTGGAGATTTAATTTGCTTAATTTTTCAAAAGCCTCTTTAAGCAGAGTCCGATTATACAGTAATTTATACATATATTTATTACAATTGTAAGCTAAGTAATGTAATTATAGTACATTTATATTATTTACAATTGTAAGCTAAGTAATGAAAAATGAAATCTTGGATGTTTGATCGGGTTAAACGAAAGAATATCTTATTTTAAGCATTTTTACCTTAATTGATTTAATCAAGCAAACGGTTATTTACATTGTGAATTGGTAATTAAAATAACCTTGAAAATAATAGGTTTCTAAACAGAAACTTGAGCAAATTTTTCCTTTTAAATTAGATACCTGCTAAGCTATTCAAACGGACAAATAAGTAAGTTTTTAGTAAAAAAAAATCTTGAGAGATTTATTTTACTTATATTTTACAAAACAAAATACTCAATCAAGTAATGATATTTCTACTGGCATGGTAATCGAATAAATAAATAAATTATTATTCTAATTCTAATAACAGTCATCTTTAAATAACAAGAAATTAATTCTATTCAGTATTAATTCCCTGTCAAATTAAATTGAAAATAGCAGAATCCAATTATTCAGTAATTCAGCACAAGATTTACATTATCTACAATTGTAAGGTTCTACGTCTGAGTAAAGAAAAAGAAAATCTAGAACATTTGTTAAATTAAAGAATATCTTATTACAAGCATTTTTGGCTTAATTGATTTAACCAAGCAAATGGTTCTTTGCATTGGGAATTGGCAATTGCAATAATCTAGGAAGTAATTGGTTTCTAAATTATGCATGAGCAAATTTTCTCTTTTAAATTGGAGACATTGAATTGCTTAGAATGTCTACAACGAAGTTTTTTATTGCTCTTAAAAGGAGAAAATCTTTCTTTTGTTCCACCAGAAAAAACGAGGCAAATTTTCAGCTAACAAAAGAAAAAAAAAAAAAAAAAAAAAAATGGCAAATAAACAAAAAAAAATATTTTGTCCTTTCAAAGTAGCTGAAAAGAAATGCTGGAACAGTTAAGTCAGAAATGAGTATTACTTTTTGCAGAGATTAAAGTTTGTTTTTCTCAAAGTTGGAGGTGACTCAGCAAATTTGTACAGAAGTAATTTAGTAATATTTTCACCTTAAAAGAAAAGAGGGAAAAAATTTTTTAATTGAAAATAACTTTTTTTTTATTAAGAATAAGAAGAAAATTAAATGCAATTATTTCATATGAAGAACGACATTTAATACTTTCACCGTAATAAAGTTACTACATCGCTGAAGAAAATAACACAGAAGGGGTGGCCAACCCGCCTTGAATATTTTCCGGCCCTTGAGATTTATCACACTTTTTTGGCAAAATATATTTATTTCATAATGGACAAAGTAGTGAAAACCAATGTACTAAAAAAATACATCATGTGTGTCCATATATTCAAAAATTAACTGCCGAAATTATGAGAAAAATTTATTGTGATTTAAAATATTATTCTTCAAGCCGTTATAGGTCTAATATATACCGAGTCGTTACAATATTAATTATTTTTTTATATCCTGTTTTTCAGTTTATTAGGATTAAATACTTAAATTGCTTTTCTGAATACATAATAATTTCTTTGCTTAAAGCTTTAAATGCATATATCAAACGGACTAATGGCAATAAATACATTTTATAATAAGTGAGATTATCGTGGATATTTAATTTTTTAAGAAAATAAATCTTTTAGTTTTAATTTGCTTAAATTTTACAAAAGAAATAAATTTCTTCTGGAAATGGTGGTAGAATAAAAAAATATATTGGCTAATTTAAATTTCTAGTAATTTAAGCATCATTAAATAACAAGAAATGAATTCATTTCAGGATTAATTCCATGTCAAACAAAATTGAAAATAGCGGAGTTCGATTATTCAGTAATTTAACACTATATTTACATTATTTACATTTGTAAGCTTCAATGGCTAAGTAAAGAAAAAAGAAATCTTGGACGTTTGATCTGGTTAAATGAAATAATATCTTATTATATAAACATTTTTGCCCTAATTGATTTAATCAAGCAAACTGTTCTTTGCATTGTAAATTGGCAATTACAACAATCTTGGAAATAATTGGTTTCTAAATTACGCATGAGCAAATTTTCTTTTTAAATTGCAGACATTCTAAGGCATTGAATTGCTCTGTAAGTTTTTTTTATTGCTCTTAGAATGAGAAAATCTTTCCCTTTGTTCCTCCAGAAAACAGAGGCAAATTTTCAGCAAACAAAAGAAAAGGCAAATAGCAAAAAATAAAAGGTAAACAAACAAAAAACCAGTTTGTCCTTTCAAAGTAGCTGAAAAGAAATACTGGAACAGTTACGTTAGAAATGAGAATTACTTTTTGCAGAGATTAAAGCTTGTTTTTCGGAAAGTTGGAGGTGACTCAGCAAATTTGTACAGAAGTAATTTAGTAATATTTTCGCATTATAAAGAAAAATACTTATATTGAAAATAACTTGAGTTTCTTTTCTTCTTCTTAAGAATAAGAAAAAAATTAAATGCAATTATTTTTTATATAAAGAACGGCATTTAATGGTTGCACTTTAATAAAGATACCACATGGCTGAAGAAAATAATATAATAGGGGTGGCCAAACTGCGGCCTGTCTTGAATATTTTTCCGGCCCGTGAGATTTATCACACTTTTAAAAATATATTTATTTTATAATGGCCAAAGGAGTGAAAACCAATGTTTCAAAAAATACATTATGCGCTCATCTATATATTCAAAAATTAACCGTCGCAATTATGAGAAAAAATTAAATTTGATTTTAACATAATATTCTTGCGAATCTATGACAGATATTACCTGTTTTATTTATGAGTTCCCAGAATAATTAAATTATATTCTCCGAACTCATGATGCGCGTGCATCTTGGAACATCTAATATAACAGGTTATATGTTTCACTTTAAGTGACCTCAGTGACGCAGTGACCATCCCTAGATATGCACAGTCTATTGTTGATAGCAGAGCAAAACAGACTTTTTAGTTTAAGTTGTTAGTGCAATTGATTCAACTTACATCTACAAATCGCTTTTTACCAAAAATGAAATTGACCCAATACAAAAACACGCCCCAAACATAACTGAACACTAACCTGCAACACTAATTACGATGTGTAAATATTCACATTGAGATCGATTTGCAAAAGCTAAGTGAAAGAGTGGAGAAACAAATATCGCACTAGTAAAATAAATATTTAATACTTTTTTTATATTTCGTTGACATTTATGTATTTTTCATATTTCATTTTAAGTCTTATAATTACTTTACAATGTGCGTTTCGTATCATCATTATTATGCATATGAATAACTATAGTAAATACAATAATATTAACTTATTATGTTTCCATTTTTCACTGCAAAAAAAAAATGTCTGTAGGGGGTCTAAATCTAATATGGGGATATACAATTTTATAATCGGCCCGCAGAGTTATGATGTATTTCAAAGTTGTCTGCAAGATCCATTTGGGTTGGTTTTTAACCCGCAAGATCTTAGTATAAAAGGGGACATATCAATAGAATGCATTGAATTTTAAGACAGATAAAAAAAAAAGGTTGTTAATACTGTGCAACTTATGTAAGTGTGAACGAAATGAAAATACTCAATATAGAATGAATAAACAATGGTTATAAACATGATGCTCTCTATGATAACAGTAGTAGTGGATGTCATTAATGTGTTCAGGGCCGTATTTAGATGAAAAGAGGCCCTAGGCTATTCCACTTATGAGGCCCTTTCACCTCCCATTTGTAAATTACTTATTATGTTTGTTTATTATTCATATGTGTGGAATTTCTCATTATTTTTGATTCAGTGTTTACTACTTTTAAAATAGTGCAATTCTAATTTTGCTAATAGTTTGAATGTAGGTCCGTCTTTATCTTGACCGAAACCGAAACCCAGCCGAAAGCGGTGTTTAATAATTGAAATTAAAGAGTTTTATCTGGACTGGATGGGACCGTTTTACTAAAAACGGGGTCTTCTTCAAAATCGAGCAAGTAAGCCAAAATGAAAATTCCCATGTTTGTGCCTGTAATGGGCACAATACATTCATAGAAAAGAAATGTCTTTTGTTTGGCTCGAGCAGTGGCGCCCATTGCGAGTGATATCATTCCTTAGGGGGAAGAGAAGAAGTCAAGAAGGTTTGATAATAGCTTCTGATTGAATTTAGGGGAACTTTAATAAAAATAAAAATAAAAATATGGTGATGGCAAAAAGCATATAAAAATAATTATATGCAGTGGAACGTAGGTTCAGTGCAGTGACATACTTGTTAGCATAAAAACCAAATGCAAACGGTGAGTCTCGGTGGTATAAAATAATGATGACAAGAATAGAACAGAGTATTTATTCATTGTTAACAACACAGAAGGTTCTTTTTCTCATTAAGATAATTTTTAATAAAATGCATAGATATTTTTTTTTTTATTTTCATACTGCCCTTCGTTCTTTTCATTTTCTGTATGTTATGAAAATATTACTGCCGTTGATTTTCATAAATTTTATAAATACAATCTTCAAAGTGTCTTATTTGCATTATAATTAATTTTTATGTTTTAACACACAGATAGATAGATGACATAGTAAAGAAATACGAATTTTTCTATTGGTTTCCTTAAAGACGACAGCTTTCAAGAGGGGAGTTCTTGAAAAGAGAAAAAAAAAAAAAAAAAAACTTTTTTTTTTTTTTAAAAGACGCAAAGTAAGTTTGGGGAAAAACTGGGCTAGAGGAAGATGACCCCCCTCCTATCTAATTTACAGACTTTGAGAATGCTCATTTCAAACTACTGATGAAAATGTTTTGTTTTTTTTTTCTTTCTAATGCAGCTGGCAAATACAGACAGCTTGGCCTTGGATGCCTTAAGGCAAGTGCTGCACAGACGTACTCACTTTGCATTACCCAGGGGCGCGTGCAACTTGAAGATAAGCCACGGACACGGAGTAACAATGCCCCCGCAACGCTCTACTATCCTATTTGACCGGGACCTACTTTTAAAGTGGATTTCGAACCACTACAAACAACCATGGCACCGCCGGGACTCGAACCCGAAACATGTGGTACCGAGCTGATGAAAATGTTATTATGCATTAAGAGGGATCCGTATCAGTATTATACCCTTTATATTGTTTTTTTTTTTTTTATTTCCTATGGCAAGTTTACAGGACAACAGATACCATATAAAATAAAGAACAAGACATAAAAAATGACATCAATTAATCCATTCACTGGAGTCTGGCATTCCAATAATGTTTCCATAAACAAGTAGGCGCCATTGCAGGACAGGAAGCAAGTTGTGAACATATCCATTTCTTCCTGGTTATCGCACAGGAGACAGAGAGAGTCACCAGCCAGTTTAATTCTGTGAAGGTGCCGGAGGAGACAATCGTGACCACAGAAAAGCCGTAGCAGTGGAATCGATCTTTCCTCTAGCTATTCAGGGATATCATGAATATGATCGTATCATTACTTGTGAGTGTTACTATCTGCCACATCCTCGAAGAAGGAGCACTAAAGGGTCATTTTAATCATCCTCTCTGTTTTATGGCAAACCACCTGCGTACCATTGCAGAACTCTAAGGAAGTCACACCGAGAGCCATACTGAAGGCCGTGTTTGTAGATCAGTTTGTCGTATCAGACGTTGCTCGGAGTGCACCGCAAGGAGGTAAATCTACGTTGCACTCCGTTACACCTTATATAACGCTGATTATTCTACATATCACATCATTTCAAAATGTTAAACAATTGAAAAAAACTCCAGAAATTTCTTTTTCAGTTTAAATGTTAAATTTAAATATTCGTAAGCCCTGAATATTTCCAAAACTATTAAAAAAATCAGTTGGATCAAAATATTTTAATATATCAGTTAATTATTAATTAAATATAAGAAGTACGAAATGCACAGTGGTAGATAACTTTTCTTTAAACACAAAATTAAATTTCATTCAATTAAACAACTCAGAGGTTTATATAAGAATTTTAAACTTATTTTGAAAAAGAAAAGAAAAAGCGCTTTAGCTGTAACGTCTCGGCTTATATAACGAGTTCAAGAAGAAAAATAAAATTTTAAATTTTAAAAGCCAAATTTATCACAGGTGCACGATTAATTCACAAGTACAGTTCGCTCCAAGGTCCAGAAAAAAAAAAAAAACAACAACTTCCCTTCTTCACCAAAATCTCCTTTAAGACAATCCGTCAAGAGGGGGGTCAGCTTCCTCACTTCTCATAGGAGTAGACATTTCTCAACTCATGGTCAGTCACCAATCATGATGGTGCAACTCCTCGCGTAGTCTATTATATCTGTAGCTGTTTTCACCTGTGAAGGTCGCACAGCCAATTGCTATTTCATGAATCACTTTACACACTGACAAGCTGTACTAATGATATAATTTCATGTAATATTACTACCCACAATACTGCTATCACATTTGAGTGATGGGTTATATATATTTGTCAAATAACATACATTCCTCTCTCCTAGTGAAATGCCACAACTTTTTCGTGAGAAAAAAATGCTACATAATCAAATTTTATTTCAAGATTTTCAGTTTATAAATTAAACTAATTATATAGTTCTAAAATAAAAAAAAAACATTTTAAACATGTTATAATATGTAAACATGTTAATAATATAATATATTTAACATTAATATTAATATATTTAACATGTTATAAACATGTCAAACATGTTATTTTAATGACACATTAGAAATCAAAAGAAAAATTTGTTTGTACTAATTTAAATTTAAAAAAGAAACAAATAAATTTTGCAATAAATGAATGAAATAAATTTTAACTGATGGAGTATTTTTAATAAAAAAAATAAATAAACACGATCTTTTGAATAAATAGTATATTTAACCTTGTTTTTAGTGTTAAAGCTTAGCAAAGATTACGATGAAAACCTTAATTGAAGTTACGAAATCAAGCCAAGAATATCGGAATCTCAGTTTAACAAAATAAATATTTGTCAAGAATTGTTTAAAGCCTTTCAAAGTCTTTCTAACACATACATTCCGATTCTGAATAAATATTTATTTCCTAAGGAATTAAATGCTTATTTGGAGAATCTTAGAATAAACCAATCAGTAATTGGGAAGAATTTTTAAGATTAAAATGTCCCGAAAAGTTCACGACAGACAAACTTTAAATTGGATGTTTCACAGGACTAAAAGAAATTAAGTCAGACATTTAATTGTTAATTAAAAGTCTTATTTTTCTGACTAATTGTTTCTAAATTTAACAAATGCCATTTGAAAATGGTTATTTATAGTGTATAAAATTGCTAAGGATATTTAAGATTTCTGTTAGATGCTAAGATTTCAATTGGCGACTAAGATTTGTGAGATCCTTATTTGCGAATTTGTTTTGATTCTTATGAAAGACTTGACAATTATGGGTAAAATCTGTATGTTAATAAGTTATCGTGCTCAATTATTTTTAATAATAGTGATATTAGAGTACACTAGTGTTTAATATGTTGTATTTCAGGATTGAGGAAAAACTCTATTTGATATTCAAAATTATTAGCTAAAATGAAATGAATGATTGTGTAAAATGGATGTAATAATTTAAGCTAATATCTAAGATTTGTATTAAAGACTAAGATTTGTATTAAAGACTAAGATTTGTATTAAAGACTAAGATTTGCATTAAAGACGTTTGTATTAAAGACTAAGATTTCTATTTGCGTTTAAGCGTTTTATTTATTTGAAGGATTTTTATTTGAATCAAATCTACATGCTAATAAATTATTGTACTAAATTATTTTGAATAATAATAATATTAGATTAGTCTGGAGTTTAATATGCAGGATTTCAGGAAGGTAGACACAAAGGAAAGGAAGTAGCTATTCCATATTCAACATTAGTAGTTAAAATGAAATGGATGAATGTGTAAAATTGCTCAAATAATTTAAACTACACTGAAGTGACAAAAGTCATGGGATAATGTAAATTTTCAGATGGCAGTAGCATCGCGTAGAACAGGTATAAATGCGCAGTGCTTTCGCAGAGCTTTCATTTCTGTTCAAGTTATTCATGTGAAGTGGTTTTGACGTGATGATGACCACACGATGGGAATTAACAGACTTTGAACACGGAATGTTAGTTGGAGCTAGACGCATGGGTCATGCCATTTCGAAATCGTTAGGGAATTCAACATTCCCAGATCCACTGTGTCAAGAGTGTGCCGAGAGTATGAAATTTCAGGCATAACATCCCACCATGGACCGCTGTCCATGGTGGGATGTTATGCCGACGACCGCCTGCACTTAACGACCGAGACCGGCGACGTCTGCAAAGAGTCGTAAATTCTAACAGACAAGCAACACTGCGTCAAATAACCGCAGAAATCAATGTGGGACGTACAAGGGACTTGTCTGTTAGAACTGTGTGGAGAAATTTGACTTTCTTGGGCTATTCCAGCAGAAGACCGACTCGAGTGCCTTTACTGACAGAACGACATCGCTTGCAGCGAATCTCGTAGGCACGTGAGCATATCGGTTGGTCCCTAGATGAATGGAAAACCGTGGCCTGGTCACGATTTCAGTTGGTAAGAGCTGATGGTAGGGTTCGAGTGTGGCGCAGACCCCACGAAGCCATGGACCCAAACTGTCAGCAAGGCATTGTTCAAGCTGGTGGTGGCTCCGTAATGGTGTGGGCTGTTTTTTCATGGCATGGACTTGGTCCTCTGGTGCGACTGGACCGAACATTGACTGGAAATGCTTATGTTCAGCTACTTGGAGATCACTTGCAGCCATTCATGGACTTCATGTACCCAAACAACGATGGGATTTTTATGGATGACAATGCGCCATGTCACCGGGACACAACTGTTCGCGATTGGTTTGAAGAACATTCTGGACAATTCCAACGAATGATCTGGCCACCTAGATCGCCCGACATGAATCCCATCGAGCATTTATGGGACATCATCGAGAGGTCTGTTCGTGCCCAAAATCCTGCACCATCAACGCTTTCCCAATTATGGACGTCTATCGAGACAGCATGGCTCAATATTCCTGCAGAAGACTTCCAACGACTTGTTGAGTCCATGCCACGTCGAGTTTCTGCACTTCGCCGGGCGAAAGGAGGGCCGACACGATATTAAGAGGTGTCCCATGACTTTTGTCACTTCAGTGTATGTCGTAATGATATCTAGTATTAGTATTAAAGAATAATATTTATATTGGCCACTAAGCATTTTATTGGTGACTAGGATTTGTAAGATTTCTATTTGAAGGACTTGGTTATGGATCAAATATGCAATCAAATAATAATGATATTAGAGTAGTCTGGTGTTTAATGCTTACAATAAATATTCCATATTCAAAATTAGTAGCTAAAATGAAATGAACGAATTATTTTGAATAAGTCGTAACGATATCTAAGGAATATTTCTATTAGCCAGCCATTTTATTGTGACTAGATTTGTAAGATTTCTATTGTTGATGGTTATGGATAAAATCTACATGCTAATAAATTATTGTACTCGATTATTTTGAATAATAATGATTGATTACTTGAAGCAAGAAATGAAGGAAAGGAAATAGCTATTCCATATTCAAAATTAGTAGCTAAAATGAAATAAATGAATGTGTAAAATTGCTATAATAATTTAAGCTAAGACTAAAGGGTATGTGAGATATGTATTAAATAATAAGATTTCTATTGGAGACAAAGAGCTTTATTGGATGACTACTATTTGTAAGACTTTTATTTTGAAGGACTTGATGATTATCGATCAAGTCTACATGCTAATAAATTATTGTACTCCAATTGTACTAAATTATTTTTAATAATAATGATATTAGAGTAGTCTGGTGTTTTAAAATGTTCGATTTCAGGAAAGAAGAAATGGATTAAAGAAAGTAACTATTCCATATTCGAAGAAAGTTCTATTCCATATTCAAGATTGGTATCTAAAATTAAATGGATGAATGTGAAAAATTGTTATAATAATATAAACTAAGATGATAGGATATCTAAGTTTTGTAATGAAAACTAAGATTTCTACTGGAGACGAAGAGTTTTCTTTGTGGCTAGGATTTGTAGGATCTCTATTTGAAGGACTTGACTTTTATGGATCAAATCTGTATGTTAATGAATTATTGTACTTAATTATTTTGAATAATAATGATATAAGAGTAGTCTGGTGTTTAATATGATTGATTACATGAAGGAAGAAATGAAGGAAAGCAAGTAGCTATTCCAGATTCAAAATTAGTAGCTAAAATGAAATGTGTAAAAAATTGTTATAATAATTTAAGCTAAGATGCAAGGATATCTAAGATTTGTATTACAGAATAAGATTTCTATTAGCGACTAAGCGTTTTATTGGTGACTAGGTTTTGTAAGATTTTTATTTGAAGGGCTGGACGGGTACAGCTTAAATCTACATGCCAATAAATGATTGTACTCAATTGTACTCAATTTTTAATAATAATGATATTAGAATAGTCTGGTATTTAATATGTTGGATTTTAGAAAGGAATAAATGAAGGAAAGTAAGTAGCTATTCCTTATTCATAGGGAACCCTACTCCATACTCGAAATTAGTAGCTAAAAATGAAATTGATGAATGTGTAAAATTGCTAAAATAAAAAGCGCAAAGGAAATAGGCATTTCTCAGCTCTTGGTCTATCACCAATCATGATGAAAAAACTCATGGTATAGTTCATATTCAATCTGTATTTGTCAAATATTTGCTAATTTCTGAGTCTCATTATACATGATGCCGAATATCCGCTATCAGATATAAGTGACAGGTTCTACTCCTTAGTATAAAACACTAATTGCATGTAACATAATTAGCCACACTATGCTTATATGATATCAAATTTGAGTAATGGTTGTTATTTTATAACTGCCAAATAACATGCATTACTCCCTTCCAGAAATTCGATTAACATGTATAAGTTGAACCAAAAGCGCTTACAACTTCAATTTCGTGTCTAGTTTGCTTTGCTAACCACAATCAACTGTTCATATCTAGGGATGGTCACTGTGTCACTGAGGTCACTTAAAATGAAACATAGAACCTATTATATTAGATCTTCCAAGATGAACGAGCATCATGAGTTCGCAGAAAATAATTTAATTATTCTGTGAACTCATAACTATAAACTCTTTAACAAAACAGGCAATATCTGTCATATATACTCGCAAGAATATTATTTTTAAATCAAAGTTAATTTTTCTCTTAATTTCGACAGTTAATTTTTGAATATGTGGATGCGCACATAATGTATTCTTTTAATACATTGTTTTTCACTATTTTGGAAATTATAAAATAAATATACTTTGTAAAAGTGTGATTTATCCTGTGCCGAAAAATATTCAAGGTGGGCCGCGGGTTGACCACCTGTGTTTTATTATTTTTTTCAGCGATGTGGTAGCTTTATTAAGGTGCAAGCATTAAATATCTTTCTGCATATGAAATAATTGCAGTTAATTTTCTTCTTATTCTTAAGAAGAAAAAAAGAAAAGCAAGATATTTTTAATTTAAGATTTCTTCTTTTTTCCTCTTTTTCTTTTTAATGTGAAACTATTACTAAATTACTTCTGTACAAATTTGCTGAGTCACCCCGAACTTTTGCGAAAAACAAACTTTTAATCTCTGCAAAAAGTAATTCTCATTTCTGACATAGCTATTCCAGCATTTCTTTTCAGCTACTTTGAAAGGACAAAAATAGTTTTTTTTTTTTTTTATTTACCTTTTTTTGCTATTTGCTTTTCTTTTGTTTGCTGAAAATTTGCCTCGGTTTTTCTGGAGGAACAAAAGGAAAGATTTTCTCATTCTAAGGGCAATAAAAAACTTAGAGAGGCTTAGGATGGCTTCAATGGCTTAGGATGTCTGCGATTTAAAAGAGAAAATTTGCTAATACGTTATTTAAAAAGCAATTATTTTAAGATTATTGTAATTGCTAATAGACAATGTAAAAAACTGTTTGCTTGATTAAATCAATTAAGACAAAATGCTTATAATAAGCTATTCTTTCTTTAAATCAAACGTCCAAGATTTCCTTTTCTTACTTAGCCATACAAAACATGGAGCTTACAAATGTAAATAACGCAAATCTGGTGATATATTACTGAATAATCGGATTCTGCTGTTTTCAATTTCCTTTGACATGAAATTAATCCTGAAACGAATTATTTTCTTGTTATTTAATGATGCTTAAATTACTACAAATTTAAATTAGAAAATAAATTTTTTATTCTATTGCCATTTCAGTAGAAATTTCATTAATTGATTGGTATTTTGTTTTTTGTTTAATTTAAAAGCAAAATGAATTTCCATGATTTTTTTTTCACTTATTATAAAAATCATTTATCGACACTTGGCAGAATTTAATATTTGCATTTAAAGCTTTAAGGAAAAAACAATGTATATATTCAGAAAAATCGGAAGTTAAGTATTTATTCCTAATATACTGAAAAATTTTCCCGATATAAAAAATTGTAATCAGAAATGTTTCAGTATAGCAAAAGTTTCAGCCTATATTAGACCAACTACTATGTAATGCAAAAGTAAGAAAATTTTATAAATTAAATTCCCATTTCAGTACCTATGGTATTTAATTTTAAATCTTTTTGTTTCTTTTTAGGTTTTGATTTATCCCCACTGTCCTTGACATCTGCGTGAAATTTTAGGTCAAAATATTCATAAGTGTTTGAGTTACGCTTTGTTATGAGATGCTAAAAATATTCTGGTTAAATATTAGATTTTTTAAAATATCTTAATTAATATTTTAGCAAATTAACTTAGTTTATTAGTCAAACGGAAACGTATAGAATGTTTGACAAAAGGCATTCAATGAGCATTTCTATGTAGGAAAAAAAAAAACTCTTTAGAAGTGATATTAACAGTTCAAAAGAAGGCTGAGAACGCGTTGAAGACAAAGATTTATTTATTTCTCTGGTTTTTATCATTAAAAATTTTTTTTGCAAACCGCCTATTTACATCAAAAATAGTTATTTACCTATTTACTGATGATGATGGAATTTCAAAAAATCGGTGCAATTTCATTTTTTGGGCCTCAAACGCAACAAATCTCGATGGTACCGAAAACACTGAATGTGCCAGCTCACACATCGCTTTGATTCACTCGTGACTTTTTCGCCAAAAATGATACCCATATCGTACCACAACCACTGTATTTTCCCACCGTGCGAACGCTTTTTCATGACTAATCGTGTTCCATTGCAACTCAAAAGACCACTAACGAGGACACCGTTTAGAGATCGATTGAGAATATTCAACGTGAATCGGCGTGCACTTTGAGGACCATCCCTGCCGATGACTTTTTAGCCATTGACGCATTTTTTTGGAAAATGGAAAAAAAGTTGGCATAAGTGCATTGTGTCCGATGAGGGGATTACTATGAATGGATGGAATAAATTTGGAAAAATAAATAAAAAGTTTTTGAAAAATAAATAATTGCCACAGTGACGATGATTTTAAGCAAGCGTTGAGCGTATTAACGTGAATGACCGGAAGTGTTCAAGAAGACGACCAGTTTCATATTCATGGAAACACTTTAATTTTTACATTACAAATACTGTATATGTAAAATAATATACTTTTTAGGTTTTATTATATAAAGTTGCCAATTGAAAATTAAAACGCTACACGTAAAATTTGACCATTACTGTGCGATTAAATCACAAGTTCAGTTCCCTTTAACAATGATCACGTATATTTTTTAGAGTTCTCGTGTCTACGTCGAATCTAATTGCCTTGTCTGCGACCTATCACGCGGCGTGATACATTTAATTAAATAAAAGAAACCACAAGGGGTTTGGACTTTGGTCACTTTGGAAAAAAGGCGGAATCTCGGCCTATTCAGTAACCTAAGATAAAAAAATTTATTCAACACTTCTTTAAAAATAGTCGACTCGTCGCAGAACTCTCTCTCTCTTTTTCAACAAAAAAAAAATTTTTACACTATCTGACAAGGAGGAAGGGCCAGCTTTCCTTACTTCTCTATGTAGAAAACATTTCTCAGCTCGTAGTCTATCAGCAATCACGATGGAACAACTCATGGTATAGTTTATATTTAATCTGTAGTTGTTTCGACCTGTGAAGGTCACACAGATATTTGCTAATTTCTGTCTCATTATACATGATACCGAATATCTGTTATCAGATTTTAGTGATAGGTTGTTCTTATTAGTACAAATTACTAATTGCATGTAATATAACTACTCACAATACTGTTTGTGTGCTGTCAGATTTGATTATGGTTTATTATATATGCTTGCCAAATAAGATACATTCTTCTTTCCTGAAAAAATACAAAATTCTTCTCGAAAGAAAAGATGTCTACATAGCACTCTGGGCAATGCTGGATGTGCTATATATTTGCTATTAGAATAACAATAAATACGTATCAAAATGTATGACAAATATAAATAACAGAACGAATGATAAAATAAAAAGTTAAAAAAATAAAAAAATACAAATTTAAAAATACATCTCAAATTACTTCATGTGATAAATTGTAACTAATTTTTCTTGTTGTTTTTTCCATCATACTTATATATGGATTTCCTATGCAAGATATTTTTAAACATTTAATTACCAATCCATTAAATATCCGTAAAATTTGTTACAGAAATAAAAAAAATTTTTTCTATCGTAAAATTTCAGAATTCATGGATAGTTAGATGCGGAAATATTTTAATTAAGACATAAATTTGAAATACTATACGATTTCTTTAACAGAGAGATGTTATTTTATGTCATAATTATACGCATTATGATTTATTGATGTCTTAATGACAGTTAATTGGAATTTTAATGATCCTATAATTTCTTTAATGTCCATTTAATCTTCCATTCAAAAAAATAAAAATATATAGCGATTTATTGCTTAATTATCCTTAACTAACTTTCCGTTAGAGAGATATAGAGAAAAGAAGATACTAGAGTTGTGGGTTTTAAAATTAAAACAATTTTTTTTGACACAGTAATTACAAAAATGACTTTTTATCTATTACTATTTTTTAACTGTTTGAATCGTAGGTTTATGTTTCAAAATAAATATTTAACGATCAATGACTTAAAAACAATCTTATAATAAAAAATAATAAAATAAAAACACTTTATTTCTAATGATGAAATACTATTTGGTAAAAATAATGAATTTATATTTATTAGTATTTTATGCAAATAGTATAGTTATGTTCTTCTAATACAGTTGCCAATACAGGCAGTTAATCTTCATGCCATAATCAAGGACTGTACTGCTGTTATTTATTTACAACTACCCAGAGAGCAAGTGTAGCTTGAAGATATGTTACGGATGTGTTGAAACACTACCTTAGCATACCTACCTACTACATAAAATTAGCGAATGTCCTTGCGATCTTCACAGATCGAAACAATTACAGATTGAATGCAACTTGAATTGTTCCCTCTTGATGGGTGATAAACCATGAATTGAGGTTTCTAGTTCAGTACCCGCAGTCCCATGAATGTCTGTAGTCGTTCGAATACAACTTGAATTGTTCTATCTTGATGGATGATAAACCCGGAGTTGAGAAATACCTCAATTTAATAAAATTATTTTTAAATTAGTGAAACATTTTTGGGGCTTGACTAGCTCTCTGGCTCTCTCCGCATATTTCGGGTTTGTGTCCTGGTGGTGGCATGGATGTCTGTAGTGGTTCGAAATCAATTTAAACAGTAGATCTCAGTCTAATATGATTGTAGAGCGTTGGGCGTTGTTGGGCGAATGCTGCTGACAACCCTACCCTGTAATAGGAAAACATCTTCTGTCTAGAAATCTGCCAATAGACAGACGGCCTTGGCTTACCATGATGCTGTTGTGCCAATGAAGAAGATAATTTGATAATTCAGTTGGGTTTTTTTTTGGTAATTCTGTATTCTATTGTAAATTAAAAAATAATTCTGATGAAGATTCTGCAACGTATAGTTATTCAATGATCTTGCATAAAAATTTTATCAAAATTTTTTTTAAAAATTTATACAATTTTTATAAAAATAAATAATTAAAAAAATTTTATCAAAATTTTTATTCACGTATTTTATTGATTATTTATTTTTATTTTTTAATAATTCCGGTATTGATAATTTGGTAATTATGCATAATTCTGTATTGATAATTTGGTTAGCGCTCTGTGCTATAGGTTTCGAGTTCGAGTACCCGCAGATTTTCTGTAGTGGTTCGAAATCCACTTATCAGATGGCACTGGCCCACTAAGGGGCTGTTGCGCCAATGAAGAACAAAAATTTGTAGTTAAACTGTGCATTATTAAAATTTAAATGTTATTGAAAATGGAACACCATTTAATATCTACTCATTTTTTTCTATCACAGATCATTTAAATAAAACCCACATTTTTCATAAAAATAGCCTTCTTTTTATTTGGAAAATAAATAAATAAATAATTAAATAAATAAAAACTAAAAAAGTACGCTTATTACTTAAATTTATCAGCATTCATTATTTATCATTTTCATAATCTTAGTAAAAAAAACAATATACTTATTTTTAAAAAGATTTAATCTGAGTATGAGTAATAGATAAATACTTTTAGGACCCTTTTTTTTTTTTTTTTTTTTAACAAAAATAAACAAAACAAATACAAATAGAAGACAGAAACTAAAATAAATGTAAAAATAAAGAATGAAAAACCAGAAAGAAAATAAAGAATGAAACTATAATGTTGATAAATAGTTTCCTGTCTATCATTAAGGAAAATAAATAGTTTTTCAGTTTAGACTGAAAGGCCATAATAGTCGATGTATATCAATAATCCATTAGCTCAATGGATTCGTTATGGTTTTCTATACCCTGTTATAAAATTAAAATTTTTTTCGCTATCATTTACATTTTTTTTTACTATTCTTTTATATAATTTATTTGGAGAATATAGTTAATACTGATTCATTAAAAATTAAAAAGAAAATTTTTTTTCTTTCTCAGTATTCCTTAAATATCAAAATACAATGAAAAATTTATTAACAATCTGATACTCATTATCGTTCACGCAGTAATTTATAATATTTTTAATTTTATTATGTGTTAATATGGGTCATCTCGTAAAAACAGGGGTCAACAATATTATTTTTGGTTATTTTATAAATAATTGTGGATAATGCTAGTTTAAATCTCTTCAAAATGCCAGTTTAATTTATATAAATGCTTTTAATAATTTAACTAGAATTAATATTATTAATACAATTTAAATTAATATTTTGATTTATCAAATAAAGTGAATGAAAAATTCGTAATTCGTGAAATACATAATGTATCAATTAATTAGAAGAACGTAACTGTATAATTAGCAGAACATATATTTTATAGCTTATAATATTATAACTTGTTTACTTGTAACTATGTATGTCAGACAACATTTTTCACCTGGCATACTTTGTTTTTATAGTATAAATTCAGTTACTTAGAAGTGTAGTATGTTTAAATGAATAGATTTTTAACTATTTAGGGGGTATTTTTTTCTAACTCCAAATTAATATTATTATTGTATGAATATTTTTTATTCTGAGGATATACCAATTAGTTTTAAAAAAAAATTCGAATTTTACTTTTCCAAAATTGAACATAAAAAAATTTTAAATTATATATCTGTCTTAATATTTTTTTATCTGTTAAAGAATGGTATACTATCACAATTTTCATTTTAGCTTATTTTAAACCTAATAGAAAATTAATGAAACTATATGATATTGAAAATGTAAAAATTTTCCAATTTTCTAATTTTCCAGTTACTAAATTATTCTTTGGCTTAAAATAAATTTAGTTTTGTTTTTTGGGACCATGCGTGGTTTACAGTCAACATGCTAATCTAATTTTAAATTCAGCTACTTAAGATGTAGCATTATAATCATTGCTTAAAAAAGCAGATCCATTGGCACCTGTTTGATGTAAGATTTCCAGATTTTCTGCCATACGGAACGTTAATTCAGAACCGTTATCCATTACAATATTTTCAGGAATTCTTGTGTTTCCGATTTTCTCACAATATCGACTTGGATACAAAATTTAATGTTCGTTTTAACAGAGTTAGAAATGCCTTAGAAGTTTAGTATGTTTTAAAAGTCAAATATAGTTATTTTTTAAATAATGAGGAGTTATTGATTGAATATAATGGGAATTCAGAAGTGACTCTTTAACTTTTACAGACTAGTATGAAGCTAAACTTTTGTTGAGGAGGATGGTTAAACAAAAGATTATTGGATATTTAAATGAATACTTTTTTATAAATTTATCTTGATAAATAGTGTAATTTGAGTTATATGAAACGAATAGTTTATTAACTATTAAGGCGAATACTTTTTTTCCTAACATTAATTTAATATTGTTATGGAATGAGTATTTTTACTCTGAAGTTGTACTAATTAGTTATATAAGTTTAAAAATATTCGAAATTTATTTTTCTAAAAACGTCAATAAAAATCATTTTTTTACTTCTAGTTCTGTCTAACATCTGTGATCTTTTACATAGGAAATGATATATTAACACGATTTCCAACTTAACTTATTTTAAATCCAAATTGAAAATATATCAAGTCATTTCATATTGCAAATGTAAAGATTTTATGACAATTTTCGAATTTTGCATGTACTAAATTCTTGTTAGGTTGTAAAAATTTAGTTTTGTGTTTGGTTTCATCCATGTCTTACAGTCAACATGCCAATATGCTTAATCGTAGTTTGGCGTCAGCATGTTAATCTGCTTAATTTTAAAATCCGCCAGATGAATGCATTGTAGTCATTGATAAAAAAATATATGATCCATTGGCGCTTGTCTGATGTAAGATTTCCGATTTTTTGCCATACTGAACGTAAATACATATGAAGCATTACAGTATTTTCAGGAATTCTTACCTTTCCCCTTTCTCACAATATCTATATGCATACAAAATTTAATTTTACTTTAAGAGTTGAAGGGACGTAGAAGTTTAGTATGTTTTAAATGTCAAATATAGTTAATTTTTAACTAAAGAGTAGTTATTGATTGAATATAACGGGAACTCAGAAATGATCCATTAACTTTTACAGACCAGAATGAAGCTAAAGTTTTTGTTGAGGAGAATGGTTAAACGAAGGATTATTATATATTTAAATAAATATTTTTTATTAAATTATCTTGATAAATGATGCAATTTGTGTTATATGAAACAAATAAATTATTAACTATTTAGGAGGTAATTTTTTTCCAAGTTAATAATATTATTGTAAAAGAATTTTTTATTCTATGGCTATAATAATATAGTTATTTACAAGTATAAAATATTGGAAATTTCTTTTTCCAAGAACATCAGTAAAAAACTGCATTTTTTTAGTTCTAGATATATTTTAATATTTTTTTACTTGTTAAGAAATGGTATACTATCACAATGTCCAAATTAGTTCATTTAAATCCTAATTGAAAATATATCAAGAAATAAGTTTCATAGCGAATGTAAGATTTTATTCCAAATTTTCAAATTTCCCAATTACTAAACACTTGTTAGGCTTAAAAATATTTAGCTTTGTCTTTGGTGCCATCCGTGGTCTATCGTCAGCATGTTAATCTGCTTATTTATAAATTCAGCAAGATGAATACATTGCAGTCATTGCTTAAATAAGTAATATAAAAAAAAAAAAAAAAAAATTTTTTTAAGTCAATTCCTACTTTTTTTTTTCACACAGTATTGCAGAAAGTCCTTTACAAATAATTTTCATTCATTTGTTTAAGTTTATCTGGCGCCATCTATTGGTAGACAGATGAAACTTAAATCTAAAAAAAAAAATTAAAATTAATGAATTTAATTTAATTACTGAAATAATATTTGAAAAAACTGTATTAACATCCAGTGTCATCCACTACAAGTTAAAAAAATGCATTTGAACTTGAGTGGATGAATAAAAAGTGTTTTTATGAATGATTGAAAATTTGAACAAGATATATATAGGGAGAGTGTGGGCTGAAAAATAAAAATAAAAATCCGTTGGAGCTTGTCTGATGTAAGTTTTCCAGATTTTCTGCGATACGGTACGTAAATGCACATAACACATTACAGTATTTTTAGAAATTTTTACCTGATTTCTTTTTCACAATATCGACATGGATGCAAAATTTAATGTACGTTTAACAGAGTTAAATAAAAAGGTTTTAAAGTAAATTGTTGTATCATAAAACGCAAGAAAATTTATCGAAAAGAATAAAATAAATTTTCAATCTCTTTTAGAATTTCATCTGCTCTGAAAGAGGAATTATTACTAAAGGGGGAATTATTGATTGAATATAATGAGAACTTAGAATGACCATTAACTTTTAGGCTAACATGAGGCTAACGCTTTATACAAGGAGGAGGATTAAACTAAGGTTTATTGGATATTTAAGTAAACATTTTTTAAAAAATTATTTTGACAAATGATATAATTTTATATTAAATGAATAGATTATGAACTATTTGGAGGTGTGTGGGGGGGGAAGGGGGTTCTTACTATAAGTTAATATTATTATTATGAGTACATTTATTCTGATATTATAACAACTAATTATTTAAGTTTTAAGAAACTCGAAATTTATTTTTCCAAATTTAAATTTATATTTAACGTAACGTATCTTGGTAAATAATGTAATTTGTGTTACGTGAAACGAATAAATAATTAACTATTTAGTGGTTATTTCTTTCTAACTATAAATTAATATTTTTATTGCACGAGTACTTTTATTCTGAAGTTATAGCAATTAGTTATATAAGTATTAAAAATTGAAATTAATTTTTCCAAAAATATATATAAAAGGCATATTTTTAGCTCTAGATCTGTCTAAATATATTTGTTGCAGTTAACAAATGCTATATTATCACAATTTCAAACTTGAATTTGATAATTATCAAATTAGCTTATTTTTAAATCATAATTGAAGAATTATGATTTAAAAATAACCATACAACATATGTTATTGCAAATATAAAGATTTTAATACAATTTTGAAATTTTACATTTACTAAATTATTGTTAGGCTTTAAAAAAATTTATTTTGTCTTTGTCCACGCTAATCTGTTAATTTAATTTGTTTTAGCATGAGTACTTTTATTCTAAAGTTATATAAATTAGCTATATATGTATTAAAAGTTCGAAATTTATTTATTTTTAAGCATTTTTTTTTTTTTGTTCTAGATCTGTCTTAATATTTTTGCCTGTTAAAGAATGATATACTATCATAATTTCGAGCGTAGCTTATTTTAAATCCTAATTAAAAACTTAGCAATCCATAGATTTTGCAAATGTAAAGATTTTATTCCAACTTTCTAATTACTAAATTCTTGTTAGGTTTAAAAAATTAGTTTTGTTTTTGGCGCAATCTATGGTTTACCTACAGCATGGTAATCCGTGCAAGTCAATGCATTGTAGTCATTGCTTAAAAAATAGCAGATCCATTGGCGCCTGTCTGATGTAAGATTTCTAGATTTTCTGCCATACGGAACTTAAATGCAGAATCGTTACAAATTGCAGTATTTTCAGGAATTCTTACCATCACTCTTTTAACAATATCGACATGGATACAAAATGTAATGTTCATGTAACATAGTTTTAAAAATAAGGATTGAAAGTTGCAATAACCAAAGAAAAGTTGTTGTACAATAAACAAAAAAAAAATTTTTTTGTCAGCAAACATTAAAAATAAATTTCCTATCTCTTTAGAATTTCACCCATTCACTTTTAAATAAATCGTTGACAAATCTTCAAAGTAACCCAGCTGTACTTAATAGGAGCCATTCATTTTATAAGAAGATTCTTACTTAAGTATGTAGGACATGGCTACTATTGCAGATATAGGGACAATGACAAATAAAACATTTATTTGATTAATGGTCTAACACATCATATTTCGTGGAATTGTATCCCAGATGACATTCAGCAGAACAGTATTAATCATTCCTTTTCTTCATGTTTTTAAAAATATTCGATTCTTTGAAGCATGTCGTGAAAAACCATTTTTAATGATTATGCGAAATGCATCTAGACAATGGAATTTTTAGCCATCAGTGATTTCTAGAACAAAATGTTTTGACATATGTAAATTTCTCAGATTGATAAAGAGATTTCTACAGATGCTTTATCCTGTTTTTTCAGTAGAATTCAAAATTTTTTCTTTTTGAAAGTTGGAGTTTCGAATGTCTATACATTTTGTATTTGATTTGATAGTTTCCAAGTTTCTCTCTTAATTGTATCTAAACTTTATTTTTTACTTTAAAAAAAATTCTATTTAAAAAGATAAAATGACCTGGATCAAGGATAAAAAATTTAAATTTCAATAAAATCTTTATAAAGTATTTTCGTTGTCATCTTCGGTTAGATAACATCGATTTGGCAACAAACTTTATAATACTCATGTCGGTATTGGATATTTCAGGTTGGCTCGAGTAGGACATAGTTCGAATAGGAACGATTTACCTCTTTTATTCAATTCTTTCTATTAGCTCACTCTCCCTATATATATCTTGTTCAAATTTTTAATCGTTAATAAAATACCTTTTGTTTTACCCACTAAAGTTCAAATTTTTTGAACTTGTAGTGGATGACACTTGATATTGATACAGTTTTTTCAAATATTAACTCATTAATTAAATTTAATTAATTAATGTTAGTTTTTTTTAGATTTACGTTGCATATATCTACCAATAGATGGCACCAGATAAACTTAAAAAAATGAATGAAAATTATTTATAAAGGACTTTTCGCAATATAGTGAAAAATAGGAATTGGATATTTTTTTTTTTTTTTTTTATATAATTTTCTTATTTGAATGAAAATAATTCGAGGAATATATTGATCAAATATGAATGTTCATATTAATTTTGAATTATACATAATAATATTTAATTTTTTTTTTTTTAATATTTATCATTATTTATAATATTTAATTAATTTAATTTTATAATTCTGAAGTCGGCTGTTGGATAATTTCGCAAGATGAATGCATTGTAGTCATTTCTTAAAAAATAGCAAATCCGTTGGCGCCTGTCTGATGTAAGATCGCTAAACCACGATGGCGATATCATGGTTTGGCGTCAGCATGTTAATCTACTTAATTATAAATCTTAGCGATATGAATACATTAAAGTCATTGCTTAAAAAAATAGCATATCCATTTGCGCCTGTCTGATGTAAGATTTCTGGATTTTCTGCCTTTACGGAACTTAAATACATAACCGTTTATATTTCAGAATTTTCAAATTCTTATTTTCCCATTTCTCACAACATTGATGGATACAAAATTTAGTGTTTTATTAACACTAAATTTTGTATCCATGTCAATGTTGTGAGAAATGGGAAAGGTAAGAATATTAATTCTGTTTTATTAACAAAATTAAAAAAAAAAAAAAAAAGTT
The DNA here is from genome assembly GCA_021605095.1 of Caerostris extrusa. NCBI lineage: Eukaryota > Metazoa > Arthropoda > Arachnida > Araneae > Araneidae > Caerostris > Caerostris extrusa. Next base: position 84,029 of record BPLR01017144.1, on the reverse strand, counting down.
TTAATGTAATGTTGTTTGCATCATAACCAAAGAGAAAACTTTTTAGCAGCTAACTCTAAAAATAAACTTCTTTCATAAAGAACATTGATCTTGTGGCTAATTGCAGATCCATCTGGCCGTTGGTATCACAGGTTTACGGTTGGAATCCACGAGCGGTGGCATGGGTGTTTGTTGGTGGTTTGGAATCCAATTTAAACTGTAGGTCCCGGTCAAATTAAAAGTTTGCACAAAATGACCGTAAAGCAACAAAAAAAAAAAAAACCAAATCAATATGTAACGTTAAATACGGAACCGTTAAACATGACAGTATTTTCAGGAATCCTTATCTTTGCCCTTTCTCACAATATTGACATGAATACAAAATTTAGTGTTCATTTAAAAAGTTAAAAGTTTTAAAGTAAAATCGTTGTGTCATTACTCAAGAAAATTTTTTTTTGTCAGCAAACACTAAAAATAAATGTCCAATCTCTTTAGAATTTCATCTACTCACTGTTAAATAAATCTTTGACAAATCTTTAAAGTAACTCAATTGCAACTAATAGGAGCCATTCATTTTATAAAAGATTTTTCATAAGTACGTGAGACATGGCTACTACTGCATATATAGGGACAGTGACAAATAAAGCATTTATTTGATTAATGGTCTAATGCATCATATTTCGTGGAATTGTATCCCCAGATGACATTCAGAAGAACAGTATTAATCATTCCTTTCCTTCATTTTTTGAAAAATACTCGATTCTTGGAGGATTTCGTGAAAAAACATTTTTAATGATTATGCGAAATGCATCTGGACAATGGAATTTTTTTAGCCATCTGTGATTTCTTGAACAAAATGTTTTGACATCTGGAAACTTCTCAGATTGATAAAGAGGTTTCTACAGATGCACCATTTTGTTTTTCAGTAGTATTCAAAATTTTTCCTTTTGAGTGATCGGAGCTTAGAAAGTCTATGCAATTTGTTAATTGATTTTGGATAGTATCCAAGTCTCTTTCATAATTGTATACAAAATTGATTTTACTTTTTTAAAAAAAAATTATGTTTAAAAAGATAAAATGACCTTGATCAAGGATAAAAAATTTATATTTCAATGAAATCATTATAAATGCGATTTGGCAAAAACTTTATAATACTCATGTCTGCTGTTGGATATTTCAGGTTGACTGGAGTTAGAGATTTTTCTGGTATTATCAAAATAAAAAGCATGAATGAAATAAAAGAAATGTTTTACCTCTTTTATTTTCTTCGAATGAGAAATCATTCGAGTAACCCCTTGAACAAATATGAATAATCATATTAATTTTGAATTTTATTAAAACTTTTTTAAATTTCTATGTAAAACGATAAAATGGCCTTGATCAGGAATAAAAATTTAAATTTTAACGAAAACAATATAAAATATTTTCGTTGCCATCTTCGGCAGTTGGATATTTTCAGGTTGGAGATTTTTCTGGTATTATCAACATACAAAGCTTGGATGAAGTAAAAAATGTTTTATTGCTTTATCGAAAAATAATTCGAAGAACATATTAAAAAAAATATGAATGCTCATATTAATTTTGAATTATATCGTTTGGATTATATTAAAACAATTTTTTTAATTTCTATTTAAAAAGTTAAAATGAATTTGATCGGGGATAAATATTTATATTTCAATGAAAATATTTTTGTTGCAATCTTCGTTTAGCTAAATGCGATTTGGCAAAATATTTTATAATACTCATGTTGGCTGTGGGATATTTTCAGGTTAGCTGGAGTTGGACATTTTTCGGGTATTATCAGTTAAAAAATGCTAATGGATGTATTGTAGTCACTGCTTAAAAAATAGCAGATCCATTGTGCCTATCTGGTGTAAGATCGCCAAACCACGATGGCGATATCATGGTTTGGCGTCCGAATGTTAATCTGCTTAATTTTAAATCCCGGAAGATTTTCAGATTTTATTCCATACGGAATGTAATTATAGTATGTTCAGGAATCTTTACCTTTCCCCCTTCTTACAATAACATGAATACAAAATTTAATGTTCATTTAACAGTTTTAAAGTATATATCATATATCATAACTCAAATAATTTATTTTTTTTTGTCAGCAAATACTAAAAATAAATTTTGAATCCTTTAGAATTTCATCTTTTCACTTTTAAATAAATCGTTGACAAATTTTCAAAGTAACTCAATTGTACTTAATAGGAGCCATTCTTTCATAACGAAATTTTTCATAAGTATGTGAGACATGGCTACTATTGGAGATATAGGAGCAATGACAAATAAAGCATTTATTTGATTAATGGTCTAACGCATCATATTTCGTGGAATTGTATCCCAGATGACATTCAGCAGAACAGTATTAATCATTCCTTTCCTTCATTTTTTTGAAAAATATTCGATTCTTGGAAGATTTCCTGAAAAACCATTTTTAATGATTATGCGAAATGCATCTGGACATTGGGAATTTTTTTTTGCCATCTGTGATTTCTTGAACAAAATATTTTGACATCTGGAAACTTCTCAGATTGATAAAGAGGTTTCTGCAGATGCGCCATTTTGTTTTTTCTGTAGAATTCAAAATTTTTCGTTTTTGAGAGTTTGGAGTTTCAAAAGTCTATACATTTTGTAATTGATTTTGGATAGTATCCAAGTTTATTTCTTAATTGTATCGAACATTTATTTTTTACTTTTTTTATTTAAAAATATAAAATGACCTTGATCAAGGATAAGAAATTTAAATTTCAATGAAAACATCATAAAATATTTTCGTTGCCATCTTCGTTTAGCTAAATGCGATTTGGCTTTATAATACTCAAGCCTTTTTGTTGAATATTTTTAGATTGACTTGGGTTGGAGATTTTCAGGTTATTATTCCCATAGAAAAAAAAAAATGAAATAAAATAAGTCATTTCTCTTCAAATAAAAAATAATTCTAGAAACATCAAGTTTAAATTATACTGTTTAATGTCAAAATTTATCATACATATATATATATATATATATGTGTGTGTGTGTGTAATTAAAGAAAAGGAATTTTTAACTATATATATATATATAATTAAAAATTCCTTATACATTTAAAAATCATATTTTATAGTAAAAATTTATAGTTATATATATATTTATATATACATGTATGTATAAAAATTCCTTTATTTAAATTTTCTTAGGGAAGGCATTTAGAGAAATAATTACATCTATTAATTTTATGAATAGAAATAATAATAAAATTACCCTTATTTAGAAGATTAATTTTATTATTATTCTTGTCAATTATTTTTGTTAGTTATTTTAATTAATTATTCTTCTCATTATTTTTAAACAATATAAAAATGTTTTACGCATATTTGTAAATTGTATAATGGAATGGAATATAATTCATAAACATTATCCATTATGTTAAATAATATCACAATAACTAATATATTAAAAATTAACATCATAAACTGTAAAAAAATATTTATAATTTATTCTAAGAATTTTGCTTTACAAACTTTTTTTAAAATCCATTTTCCTTTAAATTATCTTGATTATTTTATAACAATTATAAACATTAATACATAAATAATTTTGAATGAAATGATGTATTTCTATGATATATTATAAATCTATAATTTTAAATATCAAAATTGAAATTTTTAATGCTTCAAATAAATTTATCATACATATCCATATATCATTCACATGAATTGTTGTTTATTTTTTAAGCGATTCCTTTTAGCCCCTAATGTCAAAAATAAATATTTAAAAGTAATATTTTTTTTCTTTACTTCTTTTCTTTGGATTTTGTTTTCTTGTATCTATAGTCAATTTCAGGTCATTTTGAGTGAATAGATAGCTGTTTTTTTTTTAATTCCGCTATTTTTGTACTTTAAGTAAAATAATTAAGATCAGTTAAATAATGTGTTTGTAATTTTTTACAACTTACCGTTTTCTGTTTGGATTGTTCTTTACTGAGGTACTAATTTTTGGCCAGAGCGAAACCATAACCCGTCATTGCATACCAGCTTCCAACAGTTAATAGAAGTTTTTTTTTTAATTCCGTTTTGTTGTTCTTTAATTAATTAAGATCAGTTAAGTAATTTGTTTGTAATTATATCGATTACTTACCATTTTCTCTGTATTGGATCATGGCTCTATTGAACATACTGAGGTACTTGGAATTTTTTGCCAGAGCGAAACCATAACCCGTCATTGCATACCAGCTTCCAACAGTTAATAGACGACACTCATTGTCTTGACCTGCGAGATACTCAATACTGTTGCATCATAGATAAAAGCATCCAGCTCCCTAAAATAACAAAATAAAACAATTTTTAAAGATAATAATTTTTTTGTTATTTTACAAATATTATCTGGTTTTTTTTTTTTTTAATTTTCAACTGCAAGTATATAGGACAACAGAGATATCATAAGTAATAAATACAAAAGAACAAGACAGAAACATATGACATCAAATAATCCATCAACCTAAATCTGGGAATCCAATAACACTTTCAATAAGAAACAGGAGGCAGTGCAGAACAGGAAGTAAGGTGAGACATATCCGTTTCTTCTCGGTTATCACACAGTAGACACAAAGGGTCAGGAGTCAGATTAATTCTGTGTAGGTGCTAGCGTAGACAATCATGACCACAGAAAATGTATAGCAATGCCACCGATTTTTCTCTTGGTCATTCAGGGATATCATGAATAAGATCCCCCTAGGGGGAGCCTGTAACCCCTAGAGGGCGCGTCCCCAGGTGGCGGATAGGGGATGCCTTCATCGGTCTCCGATGGGTGGTAGGAGGGAAATAAAACACCTCCCGCGGACCAACAGGTAGAAGTCCAACCTTCCGAGGCCCTGGCAAATTTTTTCCATGGATTGTGATGAATAAGATCCTACCAGGGCTTGTGACTGTTTCTAGTGGCAGCAACCTCAAAGTAGCAGTGGCCTGATGGCCAATTGCCTAGCGCTCTGTCCTTTGGTAACACAGGCTTCAGGTTCGAATCCTGGCGGTGATAGGGATGTTCGTGAGTGGTTCGGAATCCACGTTAAGTTGTAGGTCCCGGTCTAATTAGCCTAAAGTGTGCACAAAAGGACTTTAGAGAGAAAATGAAACCAAACCAATCAAAGAAGTAGCCCCTAAGTGTCTTTTTCATTATCCTGTCTCTTGTTTTGAGCAATCTACCTGCTTACTACTACAGAATACTAAGAAACTGACACCGAGAGTCAGACGTATTATTTGTAGATCATTTTACCGTATTTGTAATATTTTTATCGTACCAGACGTTGCCTGGAGTGCACCACGAGGAGGTAGATCTACTTTGTTACGTTATTTTAATTTTGCCTCAGATAAATTTATAATGTTCTGCAATATTTTTTTCTTCCTAATGCAGCTGGCAAACATTTTAGACAGCTTGGTCTTGGATGCCTTAAGGCAAGCGCTGCACAGACGTACTCACTTTGCATTACCCAAGGGACGCGTGTAACTTGAAGATAAGCCACGGACGCGGAGTAACATTGCCCCCGCAACGCTCTACGATCCTATTAGACCGGGACCTACGGTTTAAAGTGGATTCCGAACCACTACAAACATCCATGGCACCGCCGGGTCTCCGAACCCGAAACCTGTGGCACCGAGCGCAGAGCGCTAGCCACTCGGCCATTCAGGCCCCTTGTTTTGCAATATAAACACCTATATTAAAATTGAAATGCAGAAATCGCCTTTTAAATGAATTAATCTTTATAAATTTTCCTTATTTGAGGAATGATTTTTTTTGACAGCCTCAATGGTCGAGTGCCTATCTGGCGTTCCGTGCTGCAGGTGTCGGAGTGGTTCGTAATTCCCTTTAAGTCTTAAGTTCCGGTCTCATACGACTGTAACAGTGTCACTTAGCCAAGTCAGACTTCGACCTATGGGTCCTCCATCCCAACAGAAGCTGCGCTCTATCTCCATCCATGAGAAGACTACTGATATGAGGTCTATCCGTAGTGCAAGACACTGATAATTAGTGACAACAAAAAAACATGATTTTTTGAAATGCATTTTACTAGAAATATTTTGGCGTTTGATTCTTCCAGAATGATAAATTAATATCAATTTATAATAATTTAGTAAAAATTTTGCAATTGTGTTACAATTATTTGGCGTTATGAGGATAACACTTATAAGTTACAATGCATAATAATAATATTTGTTAAAATCTACAGAAGGTTAATAAGTTAGTATTCCTTTATAATAATTTTGAGCATCATTTTCTATAATATTCGGACGAAGCTAAAAATTTTCTAAAACTATTAAATCTAGTCAAATAAAATTCGGTTTTTTTAAGATAGACTGCATTAAAACTTTTTAACTAGATTATAAAATATTTTTTTCAATATGTATATTTAATTGAAATCAAATTTTTATCGTTTATATAATTTCTTTATAAATACAATATATTATGCTGATAATAAAAATACATGTTATATCAAACAATCTAATTATTATTAAATAAAACATCAATGTTAAATTATATAGTTTAAATGATATGCAATTTATTATTATACTTACTTTTTTGTTGCATTATTACTGAATTCGCAAACACTTTTTTAACATACTTTTTTCCTTACTAATTACAAAAATATGCAAATTATTAGTTACATACTATTTAAAACAAATTACACATGTCCTCACCCTTTTTCACTGCAGCTACGCCTTTGAGCACAGATGATCTGTTATATTTCCTCATCCACATACACATTCCGAATTTATTCTTCTTTTAAAATGGCTTCAGTGTTCCCGTATGGAATGGTGCCGAATCGGAAAGGAGGTTCTTCGCTCATCGGGTTTTTTGCAGCTGAAATCGATAAAAAGAATTAATTATATTCAATACACGTGACAAGACTGCATCATTATTTAACTTACAAATGACTACGTAACGCAATCAAGTATACGCATAGAAGAAATAAAATTTATTTCAGATATTTAGACATCATCAGATTTAATTATTTCGTGATATATTATGTTTGTGGTATGATTAATCATAAGCATAACAGGAATTAAGCAAAATCAAGATTGTACGAGTTTGTTCATTCTATAATTTTGATAAAAAAAGCTTTTAGCATTTTCCACGTGCATTTTTCAATAACAATATTAATATTTTTAATCGCGCGAATAGTTACTCAATAAATTACTTAGATAATTTATGGCATACGAATAGCACTCTTTCACTAGCTTTATTAAGTATTTACTATTATTAACACATTATTATATATTATATATATCTTATTATATTTAATCTTAAAGGACTATTAGATTATTTCTTCTAATATAACTCAGAAATTTTGAAAAAAAAAAAAAAAAAAATCTTGAACATTTTTATAGCAGAAAAAAATTGTATAAAATACTTGTCACAGAAAGTGTTATAGGAATAAGTTCCACTACTATATTAGGTAAAAAAATACTGAAACTTTTGTTTATAATTCTCAGGGCATAAATGACAAATAAATAAGTTAATCAGTGACACATCAGATAAATATACTTTTTGAAAAAATGTAGAATAAAGATTATCTTTATACAAAGTTGAAGAAAAACACTTAAAATATTTTTATTTTTTATGCATAGCCCGACTGATGGCTCACTGAACGCATGCCGGCCGATGGTGAGTATTAGGCCGGAGGTTCAATCTACTGGCTGCTTTGTTGTATACACTGTTTCAAAAAACGGGTAGACTCGATGGTGTTTGTGATGTTTAGCATCTTTGCCTCGTTAGACAACCTATCTGGTGAGAGTTTTCCGGATTTTCCGAGTAGTTCTCCGTAAAGTGCTCCCGGAAGGCACTACTCTCCTTCTTTAGCGTGACGAGTCAATTCAGACTTCTACCTAGGCTGCTTTATCACAAACAGAAGCTACCCCCCTTCCATGAGGTCACACGGGTTCTTGAACTTGTAGATGTTGCTGTCCACCAAGTGGGATAAAGTTCAAAGAATTTGCCCGAAGTCATACGGAATCTGAGTAACCAAACGTTATGACAGCACCCCCCCCCCACACCTATAGAGGAAAGGTAGTGGCTCGGCTACCAGCAGGTACTGCAACAATGCAGCATCCCCCTTACAATTGATGAAATCGATAAAGGAGATTTAATTATATACCAATACACGTGACAAGACTGCATCATTATTTAACTTGCAAATGGCTACGTAACTCAATAAAGTATAGAAGAAATAAAATTTATTTCTGATATTTAGACATCATCAGATTGAATTATATCGTGATTAATTATGATTGTGGTATGATAAATCATAAGCATAGTAGGAATTAAGTGAGACAAAGATTGTATGAGTCTATTCATTCTATAATGTTGATAAAAAAAAAAAAAGCTTCAGCATTTTCAACTTAGTGCATTTTTTCCAATAACCATTTTAATGTTTTTAATCGATCGACTCATGACCCCGTGGCTACCTAGATAATGTATGTCCTACTAATAGCATTCTTTCACTTACTACTGTGTCCAAAATGTAAGACCAATTATTTTTTTTTTTTAGAAAACTCTTTATTTATTCTTCCAAATTTATTTCATAGCCTTCAAAGTAATTAATCTCATCCGGATACAATGCACTTACGCCAACCTTTTTATCAATCCTCAATGCATGTTAAAAGTCATCGGCAGGGATGGCCTTCGAAGCGCGCGTGCTGATTGCACGATGTGAATATGGTGGTTGTGGAACGAAATGGCTTTCATTTTTCATCAATGCTGTGTGACTGGCGCATTCAGTCTTTTCGGTACCAATCGAGATTTGGCGCATTTGAGGGACCAAAATGTAATTGACCGATCCTTTTAAAAATTCGAACATCATCGGCAAGGTCTCTAAATGTAAATCGACAGTTTTCAAACAAGAAATCTTTTAATTTTTGGGACGCGAGCTTCGTCCGTGCAAGTTGATGGTCGACCAGAGGGATTTTCGTCTTCAACACGCTCTCTACCTTCTTTGAACTGCTTATACCACTTCTAAACATTTCTTTACGATATAGGAATGCTCACCGAATGCCTTCTGCAACATTCTATACGTTTCCGCACAGAAAATTTAATGCAAGATCTCTGCTCATTTAATTCAGACATTTCAAAAATCACCGGAATCATTTTTAGCATCTCATAAAACCAAGCGTAACTGAAACACTAATGAATATTTTGACGTCAAATTTCACACAGATGCAAGGACAGTGCCAGCAACCTAAAAAGAAAACAAAATGAAATTCCATACGGCCCGAATTTTAAATTAAAAATTGGTCTTACTGTTTAGACGCAGTAGTATCTTTATTAAATAATTACTATTATTAATATATTATTATTATTTTTTAATCTTTAATAGCTATAGAATTATTTCTCCTATTTTAACTTAAAAATTTTTTTTGAAAATTTTTGTAGCAGAAAAAAATTGTATTTTGTACTCAAAATTTTGTTTGTAATTCTCAGCGCATAAATAGCAAATTAATAAGTTACGCAAGCAATGAGTTAATCAGTGACACATCGGATAAAAAAACACTTTTAAAAAAATGTTGAATACATATTATTTTTATACAAAGATGAAAATGGATAATTTAAAAAAAAAAAAAAACACCCCTGGATATTTTTATTTTATACATAGCCGACTCGGGGCTCAGTGGCAAAGTGGGCTGCTGGTGAGCAATAGAGCGGACGTTCAATCCACTGGCGGCTTTGTTGTAGACGCTGTTGCAAAAATTGATAGACTCGACGGCGTTTGGGATGTTCAGCATCAGCATCTTGCCTAGTTAGACGGACTACCTTGTGGTATTTTCCGTAAAAGTGCTCCCGGAAGGCACTGCCCTGCTTCTTCAGTATGACGGAGTCAATTCAGACTTCTATCTACGATGTTCCATCACAACAGAAGCTACCCTCATCCCAGTCCTTCCTTCCATGCGACAACACGGGTTCATGGACTTGGTCTAGATGTTGCTGTCCACCAAGAGGGATAAGTTCAAAGAATTTTACCCGACTCGCCCTGAAGGCATACTGTATCTGAGTAACGAATCGCTATGACCCTCCACAACAGAGGAAAACCACCGCCTCGGCTACCAGGATAAGTACTACAAACAATGCAGCCCCTTTTACAATTGGGTGCCCACAACTGGGCTTTATGTACGCCCCTCCCCTCTCCCAAGAAACAGCGATCACGTTATTATAACGTGGCGAGGAACCTTCTTAAAGCGAGCGTCTCCAAAGGAGGTTCAGAGGGATAAGGAAAAAAAAAAAAATAATTTTTAAGCAGTAGGTTTCTTTACATCATACAACGGAAATGGTGTCTTTATCATGTGCGAGCCATGATCTTGCAGAAGATAAGCAAGCGAACAGATTTTTTTTTTTTTATACTACAAAAAAAAATCATTTTAATAATAAGTAGTTTTGGTGTATTTCGTTAGAAAATTGTTTTGCCGAAAAGTGCCAAGAAATCAAGAGTAAATTTTAATATCGAGTGTAAAATATCTAATAATCATTTGTAAAATTGAAAATCAAAATCTATTTTGAATTATGATTTATAAATAAAAGGAATCTAGAATGAAAGTAATAAATGCTAACTCTATATAAAAATAACTTTTGAAACAAAAAAAAAAAAACGCATGCACTTAAGTTTTATTTAATCAAAGCATTACAAGCAATATTTTTTTTTTTTCATACTTTTTGGCTATAAATTGAATGAAAAGTAATATATTAAACAAAAATAAACCAATTTGGTTGTAAGGCCCTTTCTAGTTTACGTGTGTTGTATGTTGAAACTTTTTGTCATGTAGATTTCCTTTTTAATTCATGATTTGTCAGTTCCCTTTTTGATTTCTGTATTGACATGTTGCATTATGCGTATATATATACTAGCAGAACCCCGGCATACGTTGTCCTGCCAAAAAAATGCATTGAAGAAAATTATATACCGCGAATATATTCTCCAAGTTCCAATATACGTGCATACTAATTTTCATGAATAATGTTTGAAGGGTAGTTAAGATGAAATGCTATAGCACCAACTGGTGGAAAGTAACAATAATGTGGATAGCGCGAACATATTTACCATAATCGAATGCATATTATTACCAATTTTCATAGCGATTATTTAAATGGTAAAGAAATACCATCTGGTGCCGACATACAACTATGGGGATAGCATAAAAATTTTTCCATGTTTTGTCAAAAATTTTTTCCTCAAAATCGGTCAAGTCGTTTAGGAGGAGTTATGTGACACACATACAAAAGAATTATAGCTATTGCAGCGCCATCTACCTGTTTCAATTGAGAATCTAAATCATCCAGGGACACACTCAAGATACACACAAAATTTTTTATCAAAATCGGCCCAGCGGTTCAAGAGGATTTCAGTGATAAATGCACTTACAGAAGAACTAATATATATGCACACAGGATTGTTGTGTTTAGGGAATAATTTAAAAACAAAAAGGATGTTCCTTTTCTAGCCATTTTAAATACACGTTCTTATTTTCAGCTATGTTTACAATAATTGAATGTTTAGGTAGACATATATCGCCATTTCCATTCTCTCGCAGCGTCACGCAGTTATTCCCTCTCGTTGATAGCTAACTTTGTTATGACTGGTCCTGTTCTCTCTCTTGAGGTCAAAGTTCAGAGTTCAATACTCCCACACATTCAATTTATTTCTATCAATTTATTTTAACTAATTCACCATATTTCTTATCTAATCTAACATCAATGAATTTTGAGTATACTGCACACAAGTTGAGTATGCGTGAATCTTGTGTATGAATCTTGAGTATACTGCGCACAACTTGAATATGTGTGAAACTTGTGTGTGAATCTTGTATATGAATCTTGAATATACTGCATTTTTAATTTTAGCATACAAAGTATCAGTGTCAGTATATTGATTCTTTGGACATTTGCAAAAAGTATTTGTCAGATAATTTATATGAATATGTTACATAAACGAGAATTTTTATAATTCGTTTGAAATATTATCATATTTGAGATAAAAATTTAACGTTTTAATTTTATGACAAAAAGAAAAATAATTTAAAAAGCAGTAAAATATCAGAAACATTATAACCAAGTTTTGAAAAGAGAATATCATTAAAGAAACTAAGATAAATGCTATTTCATTCAAAAATAGCGTAGAATATTAATGCCATTGGTAAAATAGTAGATAGAATTATGATGGGAGCCGTCAATACCATCATCAATTCTAAAACTAAAAAAATATCCAAGTGACATTAAAATGTCCTCATATGATTCTCATTTATAAGGGATCTTGCATAATAATTCCATTGGTGAAATCTGCATTAATGGTGTATTGCTGTTCCTTTTATTTTTCTCCAGTTAAAACCCAAATGTTTTCCCTGCCTGTTATGCGATTTAACTTAGCCACATCTTCACTTAAAGTAGGCATTTCTGATGCACTTTTAAGTCCTTCAAACCGCATTTAAATATTATATATAAATTTCACAGTAAGCTGATACATATTTAAGTACTGACGAAAAAAAAATGGTTCTAGAAACTAAATTATATTGGTTCTAAAATTGGAATATTATTGTATTTTCATGAGTTAAAATTTTAATTTTAATAGCAAGAGTAAAATAATTTAAAAAGCGGTAAAATATCAGGGAAACGATAGTCAAGTTTTAAAAGGGGAATATCTTTAAAGAAACTAAGATAAATGCTAATGCTGTTTCATTCAAAATAGCGTAGAATATTAATTCCATTGGTAAATATTATATAATGTTATGATGGGAACCATCAATTCTAAAACTATAAAATGACGAGTTGACATTAAAATGGTCTCAAATGATTCTCATTTATAATGGATCGTACATAATAATTCCATTGGTGAAATCTGCATTAATGGCGTATTGCTCTTCCATTTTATTTTTCTGCAGTTAAAACCCAAATGTTTTCGCTGCCTGTTATGCGATTTAAATTAGGCACATCTTCACTTAAAGTAGGAATTGCTGATGCACTTTTAAGTCCTTCAAACCTCATTTAAATATTATTATATATCAATTTCACAGTAGCTTATACATATTTAAGTACTGACGAAAAAAAAAAAATGGCTCCAAGAAACTGAATTATATTGGTTCTAAAACATGTGTTATTACTTGAAAGTTTAAAATGAGTTTAATGCGACGGAATAAAATATTTGGATAATCTTTATGAGATCATAAAACGCTTGGAAGCACAAATATCCGAAGAGAAAGTTTTAGCAGCGGAAAGCTTTTAAATTGTGATCTTAAATGCAATCTTTTATTTCCCGCATTAGATAATTTCTGCAACAAATGAATAAATGAGATCTGGCACCATTAAGAAGTTTAAGGCATTATGAAGTTTGTGTTATAACACTTAATGTTTCACTTAAGGGGACTTTTAGTTGGAGCAATAAATATGAATTTTTCAAAGAGGGTTTTTGCTTTTTGTTTTGGGAAAATGAAAACTACTAATCGTAAAAAATAAAAAGCAAATATATTTTTTTTTTCCTTTAAAAAACTTTATTTATTTACAAATTGGTGAGGATAAAAGTAACATTTATGATGTATTTTAATCATTTAAAATTCTTGATGAAAAATGAAATAAAATGAAGTTAAGCAGTCTTAGGTATTAAATAAGTTTAAATTATATTAACGTAATATAAAATGAACCTTTATAATATTAAAATTTCTGGTATCACTTTTAAGATTACAGGACATAGAAACTTAAATAATTAATACAAAAATATAATGAATTAAAATAGTTGTATCAACAAAAACTACTTCTGTAAAATTATTGATTGCTGAAGTAATAACTATATTGTAAGTATATAGTAAAACTTTATATAGTATAGTATACAATATAGTACTTACTATAGTACAATCATTACAGGGAAGTAGTCATAACTTTATATATATAATTTCATTTACTGCTATTGAAATTGCGATGAAAAGTTATCAGAATCAAATTAAAAATATAAATTTTAATTGTCATAATTTTATTTTACATTTTATGTTTATGGATTTATTAGTCGCTAAATAGGGATGACGAATATAAATCTACGTTTTAAAATTCTATAAATTCTTTAGAAACAAAACCCATCCTTGTTCATGAAATAGAAAATAATAATAATTGGAAATAAATGTTGCTGTAAGAATCTACCAGACTTACTCTTTTATCATCTATTCCGGACAAATCGTAGTATTCTTCCCTTGTAATCATAAAAGCAGCGAGGTTGGCGGTGTAGATGGCGAGAATACGACAGCAAACATGGCCCACACGCTGGACATGAATCTTGCAGTGTACCCTCTTGGGCAATCCACGTTAACTGCTGCCCCAAACAATATGGCCCACACCAACCAATACGTGCGAAACAAAGAAAACTTGTGGTCTGTAACAATAAAAATAATATTTGGTAACATTTATTATTGGCAATCGGGTTGACTTTCCGATTCATTTAAAATGTTGGCAAACTTGATCTTGATTATAATGCATTTAACCACATATTCTATTTAATTACATTGTTTGGCATAGAAAATAGCTGAATATTCAAATAATAAACTTTTATTTATTTATTTATTTTGAGATTTTTGTCAGATAAATAAGCAGTCTAGTTTCTAAAAATGCCATTTTTATTTTTATTTTTATTTTTGCTTTTTAAAATGTTATTATTATTATAAATTTTGTTAAACAAAATTAAAAAGCAACAAAGAAAATAAAGTTTAGAATTTATTTTCTAACAAAAATTAAAAAAATTACGAAAACAACATTATGTAATACGCATTGATAAGTTATAGCAACTATTTTTAAGTCAAAAGAAAGCAGTCTTAAACAGTCAGCATACTGTAAGCTTCATCTGCATATTGTCTTTAAATTGAATTATTAGAAATATTTAGTCAATCTTATAATGTGACGAAGGATTAAAACTTTTTTTTTGTAGATTAGATATGCATTTTTTTCCGTCTTAAATGTACGAGTGTTCAAATTAAGTTGTATTTTCACCTTTGATTGAGCACATCCAATACTACTGGATAGACAATTTAATTATGTACATAAGCTGATGTATTACAAAAAAATTTAAATATCTACTCAGCGGTTACTATACACACAATTGTGATTGAGATTCATCAGTGCTGGAAGTTCTTAAACATTGTCCAATCTTGCAATTGTAATATATTAGTTAGAGTGGAAATCTGGCAACTAAAGAGACTGAGTAGGTCAGTCCTACTTCACAAACACACCTGTTTATAACCCTGGATGGTTCAGGGATATGGGAGCCGAACTGAAGATATCTTTGCTATATATCTCACTTATATTCTACAGGGACAAGTCTGTAGATCTGGTTGGCCAAGATATCCGGCTAATATCCTTATTTTTCAAAAACGTTTTCAGCCGGATTAACCTTATCCACTTACGTTGTCAACCATTAAATTAGTATCAGCAGTATATGCACCTCTTAAAAGGCGAACTTAGGGAGCAAAAGCAAACATTTTTTTATAAATCTTCCTTAGATTAATTAAATCATATACTTTATTAAAAATTTTATATTGATGCACTTGTTTTCTTTTGATTGAGAGAAAATTGATTCAATATATTTCAACAGCTTCTAGTATAATGTAAGGAAATCGCTATTAAAGGTTTTTAAGCAAATTTAGTGAACAGGAAAGTTTTAAAATTTAGTTTTAATTTAATCATATGATGGAAGTATGCTAGAAATTAACTTAAAAAATAACTTTTTAAATCTTTTGTAGTATCTTCACTATTAATGTTTGAATTTCTTCATTAAAAAAACTTACTTCTAAGGAATATCCTAACAGATTTGATTGTGAAAACTCTCCCTGTCAGATTAGTCCATTTACAGTGAACAAACGATATCATTAGCGAATTTCTGCGCCTTAAATGTAATTTAGTTGATAATGTAAATGTAAATTTTTTCATGTTATTCTAAGAAAAATTTTCTCTGATAAATGGAGAATTTTTCATTCTTTGACAGATATCTATATTATTAGATCTATTTGGCTCCTCATTAGATCTATTTGATTGATCATTAGATCTATTTGGTTGATCATTAGATCTATTTGGTTGATCATTAGATCTATTTGGTTGATCATTAGATCTATTTGGCTCATCATTAGATCTATTTCGTTGATCATTAGATCTATTTGGTTGATCATTAGATCTATTTGGTTGATCATTAGATCTATTTCGTTGATCATTAGATCTATTTGGTTGATCATTAGATCTATTTGGTTGATCATTAGATCTATTTGGCTCATCATTAGATCCTATTTGGTTGATCATTAGATCTATTTGGTTGATCATTAGATCTATTTGGTTGATCATTAGATCTATTTGGCTCATCATTAGATGTATGATAATTAGATATATTTGGCTGATCATTACATGTATGATCACTGGATCTATTTGGCTGATTATTAGATGTATGATTATTAGATATATTTGGTTGATCATTATATATTTTGGTTGATCATTAAATGTATGATCATTAGATCTACCATCATGTCTATTTGGCAGATCATTAGATCTATTTGGAGGATCATTAGATGTATGACCATTAAACTATTTGGCTGATCATTAGATCTATTTGGAGGATCATTAGATGTATGACCATTAAACTATTTGGCTGATCATTAGATTCTATGCCAACATAGTTAAAAATTTATTTTTATGAGAGTCTTACCCTTTTAATGAAATTTAACCTAACACTTTTCATTGATCGAATGTTAAGCAACTATATTCTATGTGCATTTCTAAAACAGCGAATTTAACACAACGAACCACAAAGTCTTAAATGCCGAAATTCAAATTCCGAAGAAACCCATTCTAGTACTGAATGTACTGGTTACAACATTTTAAAGTGCAGAAACATTTCTGAAACCTATCCAACTTGAAATGACGCTCATTTACTGCACATTGGGTATGATAACATTTCTGGTAAAATGGGATTTCACTTTTCCTTGTAATAACTTCTCTTAAGTTTGAATTGTTTTAGAAATATAGGTTTAGATAGCGAGTAGGGAATCGATGTATAAAATTGAAGGAAAATAAAAGGTGATATAAAAAATTAAAATTTGGACCATATATGTCAGATGCAGCAATTTTACTTTAGTATATTTCGAAATAAATTCTATATTTATAAATTTCATCTGCATGATAATAGAAAGTTATTATAAATTTACGTACAATAAATATTATTTCTGTATACAAACATTTAATAGCATTTTTTTAATATTAATTTTAGTTTGCCAAACAAACATGCAATTTACTAGAATTTCAATATGAACTCTTTAATCAATAAGTATGTATTTTTGCTAAAATTCTAAAAACATTCAAAGCAATTAGTAATATTTTACTTGATAAACACGGTGGAAAAAAAAACCCACCATAAATTCTAATAACATTGAAAGCAATTAGTTAGTAATATTTTTACTTGATAAACATGGTGTAATATACATATCATATTCTTAGGGAACTTTAGTGGGTAAAAGCACATAAACAACACTTAACAAAGACAAGTATGGCATGCAAACAAACATCCATATATAGCACATATAAAGCAAAAAGCTTTAATCTTAACAATGCTATGAAGCCTGCTCACACCACAACATCGATCACATCAAATACGAACCTGGTCCAGTGCCATCCTCTCCTAATCCATAGTAGTGGGTAGAGAAAGGGAAAAGTATAAGAAAAAAAAAATCAAAACAAATACAAAAAGGTGAAAATTGTTGAAATAAAAATCAAATGAAAAATAATCCCAAACGCATTCCATGTGTTCAAAGTTCTTATATAATACAGTAACATAGAAATATTTTTATCTGCAGTTAAAATACATTCAAATTATAATGTATGTCTCGATATAACATGAATAAAATAAAACCACCTGTTATTGAGCAATACTCTAATGTAACAATATTTTTAAACTCTAATGTATTTGATAAAAAAATTAATCAAATGTAAAGGCTATGAGTTGATAAATTATGGCTGATTGGTGCAATAAAGTGATAGGCAAATCAACTATTTCTTTGCAAATGAGTTTCATTCTCATATTCATTCCCTTTTACTCTTCAGGAATAAAATTTATTACTTTAATATAATAACAAGTATTAAATTACAATTGTTGAGAAAAATTATTAATAAACCCGACAACCTAAGCCAACCTGTTATTGAACAGTTCACATCTTTATGAATATAATTTATTGCTTTAATATTTGTTACCTATCCTTGAAAATTACACCTGTTTATAGATAGAATTTATCGCTTTAATATTTGTAATATATAATAACAAGTATTAAATTATGTTTGTTGAGAAAAATTTTCCACCAATAACCTAAAACTACCTGTCATTGGAAAAGTAGAATTTATTGCTTTAATGTTTGTAATATATATTAACAAGTATTAAATTACATTTGTTGAGAAAATTAATAACCCCGAGAACCTAAGCCAACCTGTTATTCACATGTTTATAAATAGAATTTATGGCTTTAATATTTGTAACCTGTCCTTGAAAAGTACACCTGTTTATGGATGGAATTTATTGCTTTAATATTTGTAACCTGTCCTTGAAAAGTACATCTGTTTAGGGATGGAATTTATTGCTTTAATATTTGTAATATATAATAACAAGTATTAAATTATGTTTGTTGAGAAAATATTTCACCAATAACCTAAAACAACTTATCATTGAAAAGTAGAATTTATTGCTTTAATGTTTGTAATATATAACAACAAGTATTAAATTATATTTGTGGAGAAAATTATTCCACTCATAATCTAAAACAACCTGTCATATAAAAGTACTCCTATTCGTGAATAGAATTGATTTCTTTAATATCCAAATATCCCCCAAATCCAATAACATACTGTATATTTTTTTTCTAAAAAACCTTTTTTTTTCTTTAACATTCCATTTTAATATCATCTTAGATAGCTTATCAAACGACCACTTCATTATTTTGTTGAAACAAAATTGGAATGTCTCTTTACATCTTTAATCTATTGTGTTTGATAAAAAATTAATCAAAACAAAGGCTATGAGTAGATAAATTATGGTTAATTGGTGCAATAAAGTGAGAGGCATATCAAATGATTTTCATTCTTATATTTCCTTTTAACTCTGATAAGATAAAAATCAATATTTTATAATTTATATCGTTCAGTTGTTATGATATCTGAAAATAATAAGCAGAGATATTTTGAATTATTCATTTCGTAAATTTTTTTGATAAGATAAATTATAAATCATGTCGTAATCTTTCAATCAATCAATTTACAACAATTTCTTTTTTTTCTATTATTTTTTCTGATAATGCCATCTAAGATAAAGTGAAATCATAACAAAATTTTCAAAAATGTCTTGATTTGATTGTATAAAATTATTTATTTTAGAATATTCTATTATTTTGAATATGCATTTTAAAATAAATTCAACTTAATAGCAAAATATGATTTCAATTATACATATAATTTGTCATTCTAATTAATTGCACTTATAATTTGTCTTGCTAATTAAGTGTACATATAATTTCAATTGCATTTATAATTTGGTTTGCTAATTAAGCGTACTCAAAATTTCAATTGTGCTTATAATTTGTCTTGCTAATTAAGTGTACTTACAATTTGTCTTGATAATTAAGCGTACTTATAATTTCAGTTGTACTTGTAGTTTGTCTTTTTCATTTCTGAATTAAAATTCCTCCTTTACTATATTTATTTGTATGATTTGTATTTAATAATTTTGGTTAAGGCTTTAAATGTTAATTATTAATCTAATATTATAAATCACTAAATTCTGTGATAATGTTAAAATATTGTTATTAATGCTATATAGTTCAGTTTAATGATTGATTTTATTGATTATGAAAACAAAAAAATATGAAGCTAGAGTATTATTTTTTGTAGCATTTTTTGTAATTAAAAATTTTGATTACTAATTTAAATGTTAATTATTAATATAATATTAAAAATCATATAATTATTTTTGTATAATTATTTAGTTTAATTATTTTTGTATAATTATTTAGGTAATTATGTTTGTGTAATTATTTAGGATAATTATGTTTGTGTAATTATTTAGGATAATTATGTTTGTATAATTATTTTGTGTAATTATTTTGTATAATCGTTTTTGTATAATTATTTTTAGTATATTTTTGTATTCTTGTAGTTAGTATTTTACATTTTTTTATTTTTTTAGTTAGTATTTTATATTTCGAATTTTTGTAGCTTTCATTTTGTGGTTTTGTATTTTTTTTTGCTATATATTCGTTGTAAACGGATTTATTAAGATGCATGAAAGCAATTTCTTGAAATAACTCTCCATCTAGCAAAATATTTTCAAGTTGAATAAAAAATAATAACGGTACTTTTTATGACATAATATGCTTTAGTTACTTCAAAATAATGGAAACGGAAAGCAAGTTAATACTATCGATAAAGCGACCAGATATTTTTCCGCATCATTACCTTTTGCAATTCCACGAAACCATTTACTAGGCAATATGATTTAGGTTGAGCTCAGATTTTACGGATTATTTTTGTATTATATATTTTTTCTTTTTGATATTTTGTGATGTAAACAAACAAAGGAAAATAAACATAGGTTTTCATCAAACAAAATCGTTCAAGAAATAGTTTCACAAACGATGTATTTTATGGACTGATTATTTGAAACTCCGATATTTTTTATTTAAAAAGAATAAATAAACAAACAAAAACGAGTAGATACTTGGATAAAATTGAATTAATAAAAATCGATGTTTATATTGTCAATATTTGAAAATAAGAAAATTTAATTTTCTTGACATCTTTTTCAAAAAATTCAGACATATTAGAAACTGAAATCTATAAAACAATAGCTGTAAATAATTTATAAAAACACTGCTGTCAAAATAATAACGTAATTATCAAAGATGTGTCTGCTTTTTTAAAAAAAATAAATATTTGTTTCTTGAAGGACAAATTGTTATTTATAGAAAAAGTAAAAACAAAATATCTTCAAAGAATTTATCTTAAAAAATAATAACATCTCTTTGTAAACAGTGAAGTCTGACAGATGGCGATTTTCTTTTTTATTTGGATACATTATTTTTATTTTTCAAAGGCAGATGTTATAAAACGATATGTAAAAGTACGAAAATTAATTAAGTAATAATAAGTATTCTTAATAATTTCAACTTATATATATTATTTAATGCATGTATATAAATAAAATAAATTGTTCAAATAATTTACAAAATATTATGAATTTTACCTTAATATGTACAGAAGATAATTTTTTTTTATCTTGTTTGAACATGATGTTGTCCTGGTTAGAGGTCAGTGACTTTATCCGAAAAATGAAGAGCAAGCAAATAAAACTCCATTGCAAATTTTGGCGAAAAATGGTAGTTTGTCTCCTTTTCTTGAAATGATTCATGGTTAATGTTAGTCTTAAGGAATTTTGGAGAATTTGGCTTTTGTTTAAAGTGTTTTGTAGTATGGTTTTGAAGCACTTTTCATGTTTTGGCTTGGGATTTTAAACATTTTTATATTCAAAGGCTATCAGCATTCGTAGTACGTTGATCAATTCCTACTTCTTGAAGTTTCACATTGATCACTTTTGGCATTTTAGTGCTTCTAATTGTATTTGGAATACTTCATCTTAATTTATGAATAGATTTTTTAAACTTGGCTATTGAATGTGCTAGTGATTCTTGTAAAATTTGGAATACTTCATTCTTCATTTACGACGATATTTATCTTACTTTTTGTATATTCTTTTAGAGATTCTTGAACAATTCATTCTTCATGATGTTCTTGATCTATTCAACGTTGCTATATTCATGTGGGTATTGAATTTGTCTATTCTTGTAGTATTCCAATCAATTGCTTCCTATATCTCGTGCATTGTTAAACATTGGCCTATTTCTGAGTTTATTCATCCGTTCTCGAATGTTCACACATGATAAGTTAAAATTTGCCGAGCAGATTTCAGTTAAAAAAATTTTTTTTAAATATTTGTACATTTTTAAAAAATGGGAGCATATCTAAAATGGTATGCCATATAAATTGTGACATTTTGATATCATGATTAAAGTTGGAAAATCAACCTCCTTATATTGATCATTTACTGTTATTTAATTTTTAATAATAGTTATACAAATAAATCATTTAATTGTTTTGGTTTGGTTTGCATATTTATCTCATCTTATGTATTATTGTTTTCTGATGTAAACAAAGAATTCTAGTTTAATAGTATTCAACTAATTAATTACTTCTAACTATAGATTTATAGAAAAGATTTTCAGTAAAACTTTTTATTTGTGAAGTACAATACAAATTTTTATTTAAATAATATAATTGTAATGTAAAACAAACAAAAAGCTAATATTTGAAAACAAACATCAAATAAAAATTTTAAATCCAAAATTAGATATTTTATTGTTATTCCTTCTACATTATCTGGAAATTTAATAACATAGAATAATCGATCTTCTGGTTATATATATATCTCAAAATCAATACAAATTATTTGTAACTGTTTGTTTTATTGAAAAAAAAACAAATCTTTTTTAATTTGTTAAATGATAATTAACAAGATAATTATTTAAATATTTATTCTTTTATTTGTTTGGTCTCTCCCAGTAATTATATTTTTATTTTATTTATATTTGCTAAGTATGTATTTTTCTATTGACTACTCCTTCATAAAAAACATACGGAATTATAAAAAATATATTGCACTGCACTTGATGCAATTAAATTTTATTTTTAACATACCAAGTTAAACAATCAAATTTATAAGTAAATTTATGTTTTTTTTTTTTATTGGCAAAATTATATGACTGTTCTGCAATTTTTGATGCAACTAAATTTCATTTTTAACATAACACATCTATTTAAATAATCAAATTTATAAGTAAATTTAAGTTTTTTAAAATCTTATTGGAATAACTAGATGACTGTTCTGAAATTTTGATGCAACTAAATTTTATTTTTAACATATCAATTTAAACAAACAATTTTTGTAAAGTAAATTTATATTTTTAAAATCTTATTGGAATAATTAGAGGACTGTTCTGCAGTTTTGATGCAACTAAATTTTATTTTTAACATATCAATTTAAACAAGCAAATTTCTAAGTAAATTTATATTCTTTTAAAATCCTATTGAAATAATTAGATGATTACTTCACATTTTTATCAACTGTTTTTAATTTTCTCACTTCTTCCAATTCAACTCCATACACGCATAAAATAATATATAAATACACTTTTGACGTCAGGTTTAATCGAATCTGTTGATTGACTAATCAAGCTTAAATAATCAATACCGATGTAATTTAATTAAATTTCAAGTCAAATATACCCTTTCATGCTATAAAAGTTTTCAAACAACCCACCTACCTCTGGGAGGCACCATTTTCATGTCATATCCGAATGGACTCAACCATTCAAATAGAAATATTGCTAAGGCTGCACCTTGTATGCTGACGAGGAGTATCATCAGCCAGGATACTGTATCAAAAGGTTCTGTGAATAAAAATAAAAATGATTCATTACTACTTTCATATCTTACCGGACTACTACTATTTTACTGTACCTATTTTACTACTTTACTACTACTAACACTACTTTTATGTTTTACTGGATAAATAAATATTGATGTTTCAATAATTAAAAACAAAAACAAATTATTATTAATTTTATTAAGTTATCATTCATGGTCAATTACAATAATAATTTATAAATTTATGCCACTACTACTAATTATTATTAATAATAATTTAAATAATTTAATTGTATTTAAATTTTTATTTATATATATCTATTTAACAATTTTTATAAATATTTTTTATGATAAAAAAAATATTTATAATTATACTAAAAATTTATACTAAATATTTATTTAAATATAAATATAAATATAAATTATACTCTTTAAATAATTTTTATATTTTTATTTTTTATGATAATTTTTCAGAAAATATTCATTTTTTATTGTGCATTTGTAGATATTTTGTCTAACCAAAAGTAATTCTGCATGAAATTATGCTATTTTTTTAAACAGAATATTTTTTTTAAATAAAAAAAAAAATAAATAAAAATAAATTTAAAAATAAAAATAAAAAATAAAAATAAATTTAAAAATAAAAATAATTATAATAAAAATTAAAAATAAATGAAAAAAATAAAAACAATTATAATAAAAATAACAAAACATTTTAATAAAAGAATTAAAAAAATTTTTTTTTGAAATAATTTATTGAGCAAAATGTATTATTATATATCTAATTATAAAAACCAAATCCTGTAACAAGTACAAGTTCTCGGTTTTTCAAGAAATAAATCTCTGTCAGTATGCTGCCGATCATGCACCAATCATGGTACAGTTCTTCATGCTACTGGAATGTCATATATTTTTTAATACTTCCCTAGAAGTAATCTATAAAGTCACAACTTATGTTTTTGAAAAGTCATAGTTGCCATTTCCATTTTGAAAATCTCAAGAACTTGCTGCAGTGGTAAACATGCATCATAATGCTATCTTTTCCTACAACCATTAATTTCAATAGAGCTTATACTTGTCAAAAATCCTTTGTTCCTTTTTTGGGCACTTCTTTAATGGTCATCCATCTTTATATACTATGAACCTTATTTTATTTATGATCTTTTATATTTCATGTCTCGTAAAGAACTTCAGTATCGTTTGCTTCGATTAATAATCGTTTTCTTAAATTATTAAACTCAAAACTTTCTTTATTTTTAAATTCGACAAAAAAATAATGAAAATCGTTTGTCAAATTTTCAAAAGGAAAATCGTACAAAAAGTAGTTTGGCAGAAATTGAATAATACGTAATATGCAGTTAAATAATGTATTGTTAAGAATAAATTAATTTTAATACTTCTGGGTTTATCTTTTTCATTTCATGTGAAATGGTTTATTTAATTTGTATTCAATCTAGATTCTATAAAAACATTTAAATAGTTTCTGAAAATGCAAATTCTTCTTTATACCATACAATTTTAAGTTTAAAATGTTAAATATTTTTAGAATATGAATCAACACGTATAATGTCAAATATGATGAAGTTAATTTTTACTTTTACCATAGATCGATTTTATAAAAAAATATGATGATTATGTTAAATGTTTCACATATTTGAAATAAATTAGATTATTCAGTATCATCATAGAGAATGAATCATTAAAAAAATATTCATTCAGAAGTTCAGTTCAATTAAAACTAAAAGTTATTTTATTTAATATTATTTGCAATATGATTTCTACATTTCATAAAAATATTCATTTTTGTTGCAATAATAATTTTAGACGAATCAGATATTAGCACTTTACCTACCAATATGAACGCTTTTAGATCGATTTAATAAAAAAAAATGTGATCATTATGTTAAATATTTCACATATTGCCGATAAATTAGATTACTCAGTATCATCACAGGGAATGATTCATTTAAAAAAATATTCAGTTCAATTAAAAACAAAAAAGTTATTTTATTTAATATTATTTATAACATGAATTTTTTTTTATTTCATAAAAATATTAACTTTTGTTGCAATAATATATTTTTAAACGAATTAGAGTTTGGCACTTTACATGCCAATTTAAACTCTTTTCGATAGATAGATAGATTTTATAAAAAATATCTGTTCATAATGTTAAAGGTTACATATATTGCAAATAAATAAAATAATTCAGTATCCCACAGAATAATTCATTT
This sequence comes from Caerostris extrusa, assembly GCA_021605095.1. Taxonomy (NCBI): domain Eukaryota; kingdom Metazoa; phylum Arthropoda; class Arachnida; order Araneae; family Araneidae; genus Caerostris; species Caerostris extrusa. Next base: position 58,326 of record BPLR01017144.1, on the reverse strand, counting down.
AGAAAAGTATTCGTTCAGAAGTCCAGTTCAATTAAAACAAAAAGGTTATTTTATTTAATAATATTTGTAATATGACTTTTTATTTAATAAAAATATTAATTTTTGTTACGCTATATTTTCAGATGAATTAGAGAATGGCACTTTACCTGTCAATATGAACGCTTTTCGATCGATAAATCTGTTTAATAAAAAAGATCTGATCTTTATGCTAATGTTCATATATTGCCAATAAATAAGTTTATTCAGTATCACAGAGAATGATTCATTTTAAAAAGTACTCACATACAGAAGTTCAGTTCAATTAAAGCAAAAAAGGTTATTTCAACTACAGATTGTTCTGGCCATAAGTTATGAAAAATTTGAATGGATTTTAATTGTGTGAAAATAAAAGCTAAACTATTCGCACGAAGAAATTGGCAGCATGGGATTTTAGATATTGGAGAAACAGTAAGTAACGTATAAAGAGAAAATTACAAATAAATTGCATGATCTTGTAACATCAGCCAGTAGTGAAAACAACTATAGGAAAAATAACATGATTTGGACTTGCAAGGAAATGAGCAAATTTAAATAAAAAAGCAAGCAAGCAAGAAATTGCTTAATTTTGCTTAAAAGTTGTCCCCAATGCGGAATTGAACAGAACAATTCATGACAGGCATTGAAAACTTAGTGGCCTGTTAAACAGTTTGGTCAATCATTGTCACAAGCAAAAAAGGATCAGAATATTTAAAAACTGCATCATGTACTTATTAATTAATTATTTTATTTTTTTATATTTCCCTTATCTAGCACATTTTTTCCGCATAAGTAATTTTTTACGAAATGCATATTTACAGTTTGCACCAATCTATTATATCATAAATTCAACAACAATTAAAAATAAATAAATGAAATATAATGAATAAATAAATTCAATTTTTAGCTCCACAAAAAATGTATTGTTCTTACTAAAAAAATAATTAAAAATAAATGATAATTCAATTTATTCATAATAAATAATAATAATAATAATAATAATAATAATTAAAAATAAAATAAAGAAATAAATTCATTTTTTTTGTTCCCACAAAAAAATATAATGTTCTTATTTAAAATTAAAGTTTATTTTATCCTAATGAAAATTTTAAATTAAATTATCTTTTTATTTTAAAAATCGTTTTATTTTTTGGCAACAGATTATTGATCTATTTTTCTATTATCTTCCTTATAAGCGATTTTTATTTATTTTGTCTTTAATAAAAGTATATTTAAAAATAATTAAGATAGTGAATTATTTAACCAAAAAATAAAATATTATCTAGTAAGATGGCAATAAAATTAACTGAAGTATGTATTTTTGTAATACACATATCACATGAAATAGCGTAAGTATACTTACCCAGAAATGCTTTTTAGGAGATATAATACCCGTACGTTTTGCTACTACAATGGCTATTCCAGTTTCTAAAAACGGTACAGTAAAATCCACTACTGTCTGACGATCTGAATTAATTTTTATGGAAGTCACGATTAAATCTGCTTTATTCTGCAGGATTTCTGCAATGAGACCGTTCCAAGTACCATTTGCCTAAAGGTATAAATGAAAACTTATTAGTGACATAAAATGCGACTAAGTGATTGATAAGATATATATCTTAAAATTTTAGGATATCTTAAAAATGTTGAACTGACTTACTTAAAAACTTACTTAAACTATTATATAAACTATTATGACTTATCAAAATTGATAGTAAGATATGTGACTAAATATAATCGAGTATTAAGATATTTATAAAATTTCATTTGTCAGTGATTATGCATTTTGATTATAACATTCAAAGTACATGTATGTAGCACATTGTGTACAAAGTACACAAGTGAAGATATTATTCATATTTAAATATATTTTTAGTATGTTGAGATATATATTTTATTTATTAATATATTAACTATACGTTTATTATTGTTTCTTAATGGTAATATATGCAGCAAGCCGAATTCACGGTCTAGGATTAAGTGTTAGGTTAGATGAGATTCCATGGCGATTCCATGACAAAATATTTAAAACTTTCCTCATCGGATTTTATTGGGTTTTATCTCACCGCACATCAATGTGATGTAGGTGCCTATAATAGCTCACCAGAAATGGCAAGACCACCAGCCTTATCAGGCTGGAAATATGTTGGTGGCATTCTTTAATACAAAAAACATTTTAACCTAAATAATTCAAAATCAACTGAAGCAATATTGGAAAAATTAGTAATATAACAAGATTATGAAACATTAATTTTAATAAACATTCATACTCTTTTTATTTTTGTTATTTTGTTATTTAACAACATTCATAATTTGTAATATGATGTGATTTTATCGAACATCATTCGTATTTTTTGTTATATCGTATTTTTGTTATTTCATTGTTATTTTTGTTATTAAGCATCCTTCGTATTTTGCAATATCATATTTTTGCTATTTTCATTTAATTTTTGTTATGAAACATTATTCTTATTGTTATATCATAGTTTATGTTTGTTTGTATGCTTTGTTATGTCATAGTTCTGTTATTTTAATTGTTATTGTTATCAAATATAATTTTTATTTTATTGTTATTTCTCTTATTAAATATCATGCATGTTTTATAATATCATATTTTTTTATTTTTCTTGTTATTTTTGTTATCAAAAATCACTTGCATTTTCTAATATCATATTTTTGTTATTTAACATCATTCTTATTTTCTATTCATGACATTTGTATTCTTTAATAATAGCGATATAAATGGTTAAATAAACGAATAAAAAAAAAATAAACATGCTCGTTTGGCGTAGAAGAAGACTCAGCTTCTAGTGAGTCTCGTTTGAGTTTCAGTCGCATTTCTTAGAAAGGAAAAAATGTAAGCTTTTTTGCATCAGTATTTAGGCTGTGTTGTCAGGCTTTTCAAGCTTTTCCTTCGACGTACAAATATACGATAATGCATGAATACACCACACACACACACACACACACACACACACACACACACACACACACACACACACACACACACACACACACACACACACACACACACACACACACACACACACACACACACACACACACACACACACACACACACACACACACATATATATTAGTCCACTATACTATACTATATATATATAGTCAGCCCACTATATATATATATAGTGGGCTGAAAGGTTCATAGCTGACACATAGATGGCACCACTAGTATTAAATCCATATGATTTTTAGTTAGCCCTAAACTTCAAAAGACACGTGTATAAATTTGACAGCTGTTTCACTATTAGTATGTGAGTTGTAGCATTTTAGGGAAGCAACTTTTGATAGTTTGAAAAATTGGATAAAAAGAAATTTCGTGTGTTAATAAAGCATTGCTTTTCGGCGAAAAAAATACTATTGAAGCCAAGGCTTGGCTTGATAAACATTATTCGGACTTCGCACCAGGAAAATCAACCGTAGAGAAGTGGTTTGCTAAATTTAAACGAGGCAAAATGAGCACCAAGGACGATGCACGCAGTGGACGCCCCACAGAGGGTTTGATGTTACTTTTTTTTTGATGAGGCTTTTTTGATGTTACCGACGAAAACATAAAAAACACACAAAATAATTTCTGATAACCGTAAAGTGAAGTTGGTTGAGATAGCTGAGACACTAAAGATATCAAGATATCAAAGGAACGTGTTGGACAAATCATGAATGAATATTTGGTTATGCGAAAGCTCTGTTCAAAGTGGGTGCCGCGCGAGCTCACAATCGAAAAAAACAACAACGAATTGATGATTCTAAGCAGTGTTTGGGGCTGTTCAATCGTAATAAACCCGAATTTTTGCTTCGATATGTGACAATGGATGAAACATGGTTTCATCATTTTACATCGGAGTCCAATCGACAGTCAGCCGAGTGGACTGCACGTGCTGAACACTGAAAATGCAATAAATTCACTAAAAATGCTATAACTCACATACTAATAGTACAACAGCTGTCAAATTTATACACGTGTCTTTTGAAGGTTAACACTAACTAAAAATTATATGGATTTAATACTAATAGCGCCATCTATGTGTCAGCCTATGAACTTTTCCGCCCACTTGCTATATATATATATATATATAATATACTATTTAAAACGTTAAAATTTTTCTTGCTCATAGGTATAAATAGCAGATACTCTTTGATGGTGCACCCTGTGTAGTTTGTATTCCGCTAAAACTCAGTAACATTAGTAATAGATGATTAAAATTAACACCAAATATTAGGAAAATCTTGAAAATTTACTCTAATAGTAAGTTTATTTAGGAGATCTTAGCAAAAGGGATCGTGAAATATTAAATTATTTTTAAAATATTAGGATAATAATATTATAAACGATTGAAAATATATTTATTGATAGTTACAATTTTAAATAATATTTTACTTTATTTCATATATTTGTTATAAAGTCAATATTTTTAATGTATTCTATAAATAAACTTACAGGGATAGTTCATATTTATGCCTGGCAAATAATAAATAGAGGTATCACACAATATAAGTCTTCAGATCTCTTTCAATATAATTCCAATACTTGCAGTCTTGAGTACTACATTCCCTGAAGCCCAAAGGAATTCTATTTCAAGAATTTTCAATGAAAGATTTGACAGACAATCATCGCTAACATATTGAGGCATTATTTTTTTTCCTATAAAAGTATCAACCAAAAACTGAAAGTTTCGTTCAAAAGAAATAAAAGTCTTTTCCAAGAAATGAAAGATGGTCTATCTAATTCCCGAAAATACTGGGTAGTATATAGGCTTTTGCATTAAAAACATGCTTAAAGAAATCTACTTAAATATAAAGCAAGTTACTTAGCAAGCCTAGCCTGCTATATGCAGACGAAAACGACTGACTTTCAACATGTTCGTGATTTTATATATAATTATAATACTGAATTTAATATGTATTTTATAATAATTGTGATTTTATAATAAATTACCTTTGATCTAAATTAAATTATCTAATCTAAATTAAATTATATAAATTATCTTTGATTAAATAATAAATTATCTTTTAATGATTGATTATCATGATCGTTAAAGATAAAAAATAATTTATATCAAAAGTACTCTTTATATATTTTTTTGTTTGGGCCTGAGTGGCCGAATGGCTAGCACTCTGGCGCTTGGTAATATATACTACAGGTTTCGGGTTCGAGTCTTGACTGTGCCTTGGATGTTTGTAGTTGTACGATATCCACTTTAAAAACCGTAGGTCCCGCTCTAACATGATCGTAGAGCGCTTGCACAGGTATTGTTACTTAAACAAAAATATTTTTTGTGTTTCAAGCTACACGCACCTACTAGGTAGTATTAAAAAAATGAGTAATGTCGGTTCAGAGCTTGCTTTCCTTTATAAATAATTTTCATTCATCTTTTAAGGCATCGAAGACAATTGCCTAAATGTTTGCCAGCTGCATTAGAACAAAAAAAAAAATTTTTTGTTTGTGTTATGCATACCTCAAAAAATACCATAGTTACTATTGTTTAAATAAATAAGTTTGAAACTTATTAAAGACTTGCCTCTCAGTTTTTATAACAAAAATAGTAAAAAAATATTTCACATTTTTGATACATTACTATATTTTAAGACTTTGTTTCAGCTGATTTAGGATTTTTAACATATTTATGATTTAAAATGAAAAATCCCATGTAAATATTTTTTCTTAAATGCGTATATAAATTCTATATATTGACTTGCTTTCAAAATAATTGCTTTTAGTCTTGTGAAGAAAAAGGGAAACAAACATTTTGTTTCTTCAATTTTTTCTTTCTACGCATCTTTATACTTGCGATGAATCTAATTCTAAACGCATGCTATTTTATCTTTCCGTTATTTTCAAATTCAACAGTTTCATTCTGAATTACAAAATTTCTAAATTAAGATAAGAGTTTCTCTTCTTTACGGAAAACAAATTCATGTGCTTTTGATAACACATTGCAATTTTGAAAATGAAATGCTTTAATGCATCAAGCAATTTTGATGAAAGAAAATCCAATTTAGTTGACTCCTCTGTTTTATTGAAGCTTTACATCCAGATTATCATTCAAGTTTACATTTAGGAACAAGTTTAATATTTCATAATCAAGTGAAATCTAGATTTATTTTTTTATCGCTGAATTCTGAATCTGAAACCAGTTTTAATATTCCAAGTTTTATAATTTATTTTCAACCTTTTGGAAAAATAACAATAGCATTTCATACAATAAATTGAATTTTTATATGGATAGATAATTTTCGACTGATGATACAATGTTTCCTGTGTAAATAAATCTAAATTCTTCTGGTTGAACTTCTGGTTGATAATATACATTTTTCTTGCATTTCATTTGAGTACATTTTTTTTCAAGCATTGTATTTCTTGCAATATAATACTGAAAAAAACAACAACAGAATACACGCAATGACTCGTTTTCATATGATCGCATATATTGTTATAATCGTCATCAAGTCTCGTCGTTTCTGAAGGTAGAAACTGCAATTCTCGTGGTATTCAAACATTTTCCTTTTTGCACATTGCTACAGCAGGCGCTACTACATCATGGCAACTATGTCAAATGAAGTTGTTTTGGCCATCTGACTTACTGGTATAATTGAAGGGTATACTGAAGGATATTGTAAAATTATAGTCAATCAATTGGTTTACGAGGGGCCTGATGGTCGAGTGGCTAGAGCTCTGGCACTCGGTACTACAATCCCGACGGTGACTTGGATATTTGTAATGGTTCGAATCCACTTTAAACTATAGGTTCCGGTCTGATATGTTTGTAGAGCGTTGTACTTATATATCATGTTAGTGGGGGTAATGTTACTTGCGTCTGTAGCATATCTCTTCAAGTTACACGTGCCCCTGGGTAGTGCTAAATGAGTAACAGCTGGGGCAGATCTTGCTTATGACATAAAGGTTAACTGTCTCTATATTTCCAGCTGCATTACAACAATAACATTTGTTTTACTATAATTTTTTTTCGTAACCTTCTAGTTTTTATTTTCGTTTATTTCTTCTAATATTTCCTATATCAATAATTAGAAGCTTTACCTTCTCGTTATCTATTAACTGCATACAAATAATAATAATTTCAACGATTTGTCATTAAATAATTCAAACAATAAATTAAATAACTTTACGCATTATAACCAAGAATTTTATGTGCTATCAGTTATGTGAAGACATTTTAAAATTTATTACTTTTTTATATTTATTAAAATTAATTTATTATCAAGTTTGGGCTTGTAGTAGCTTCCATATAAATATCTTAAAATACCCGATATTTTAAAATGGTTTTGTCCATGACTACATAATGGGCCCTAATCATCTATAACCTTAACAGCAAGTTTTAACGTTTGGCTGATTGAGATTGTGTGTTAACATTTGGAGACGTTAGACCAGATTGAGATTAGTGGAGATTGATTATCAAACACAAGTTGTGGATGGTAAGCTGATAGATTCTAGAAACCTTTAATCTCTCTAACAATAATTGTAACATAGAAAATTATAGGGATATATTAGTTTTCAACAAAGAACAGAATATGATTTGCATGAGTATATAAAAAGACGTATTGGAAACTACACTCATGTCCATAAATTAAGATAATTCAGAATCACACAGAAATTGAACTCTAAAAATAAAAAATTTTACCTGTAAAATTATCACACACATCTTGAAGAAGAATATGCAAATTACAGGAAACCACCAGATGGCGCGGACAGTACGTCACAATGACGAGAGTGTAAGAAAGGGGCATATTAGGAATGGTGGCAAAGAAGTAAAATTGTTCACAAGCGCTTTAAAAGCCTTTCAGTGTAATAACCGCATAGTTACGAAACAAAGGAAGCATTTGGATGATTTTTCACGTGGTAGAATTATCGGACGACTGAATGGGGACGTACCCAGCTGGAAGTATCCGAGGAACTTGAATCGCCCAGAGTGTCATCTCCAGGCTTTGGCAACGATTCCAAGATGACGGTAATGTGAGTAGATTGTTACAGCACAGGTCGCACAGATGTTACAGCACATGTTACACGCAGGTTATACTGTTTTTTGTAAATAGGTTCTTTTTTGAAATTTGCACCAGGAGTAAAAAACGCAATTTTTATTAATTATGTCAAACATATAGCATCTGTTTTGCACTTTACCTTTTGTTTAATAAATAGACTTTACAAATAAGTCAAATTTGTTTTGTTTCTGTCTCTTTCTTTGCCTGAACTTCATTATCCTTAATTTATGGACATGAGTGTACAAGACTCATTAGTTGTTCATGATGTTCGATTGTTAACATTTATGAAAGGTTGCTTAAAACTAATGAAACGTCAAGTCGAAGACAAGTGTAGACTGTGAAAAGCCATTGCTGTCAGAGTTGTTTAGAATGTAAGTCCTTGTTTCATTTGATTATTGATACTAACTTAGATTCATAGACATCGAAGCAAATATATATACACACGTATTTATATTAATTTCATAACTTAAGAATGGAAAAAGGTCTACATCAAATGTTAATTAACATTTCTCTGAGCAACATTTCTCGATGGTGAAAACAAAGACAATATCCATTTCTAATCCTAAAGCATAAACATATTAGGTCATTTTCTGTTACAATAATGATATGAAATTCAACAATTCAAACTATCAAATATAACTAAAAGGGTTACTATCACTGCAATACAATTTTTTTTTTTTTTAAAAGATACCTACACTTTTTAGACAAGTGGTTTAAATGTTTTAGCTGATTGATGAAGATCATTATACCCTTTTAAGAAGCTTTTAACTTGTATTATTATACTTTTATGCAAATAACTTTAAAATGAAAGTAAATTCTTGATCACAGTATTAGCTTTTAAGAAATTTATTGTATAAATAAGGCTGAGTAGGCTGAGAAGGCAAATGAGACTGGTCATTGATGATAGAGTTATTTAGAATGTCTGCGAATCCTTGTTTCATTTGATTATTAATGCTAATTAAGATTTATAGACGTCGAAGCATCTATATACAAGAATTTAAACTGATTTGATAACTTAAGAATGGAAAAGGTAAACAAGGTCATTGATTCTCCTTGCACTTTTACATCATGCTAGTTAACAATTCTTTGTGCAACATTTATCGATGTAAAAACAATCGCCAATATCAATTTCTTAACCTTAGAATTTAAGCATTTTAGCTACTTTCTGTTACAATAATTACATGAACTTCAACAATCTAACTATCAAACATAACTAAAACGGTCATTATCACTTAAAGGTTTTTTCCTTTTTAAAAGATAGCCTACAGTTTTTAAACAAGTGGTTTAAATATTTTAGCTGATTGATGAAGATCATTATATACTTTTGAAGAAGCTTTAAAATGTATTATTATTTTTTTGTGCAAAGAACTTTAAAATGAAAGTACACTCTTGATCACAGAATTAGCTTTTAAGAAATATAATGCATAAATATAAAAGAAACATTACAATTGTAGGAAATCAAGAATGATTAATCTTTACTTACATTTACAACTCCCCATGCACCATCTTCTACTTGATATAGATCGTATGAATTTCAAATCTTGAGAAAATTTCTGCAGTAGGTCGATGCAGAATCCAGAGCAACACTTGTAAAACTCGGGGTTCCTCATTGCAGCAGTGTGATTGACTCTGAAATTGTATTTACGAATAATAAAAGCAATAACAATTTATTAAGAAAAATAAATTCAATAAAGTAGCTGATTTTAAATTTAAAAATTCAATAAAGGACTTTTTTCCCCATAGAAATTTCCCGTAGAAAATAAAAAAAATTAAAAATGTGCATTTACATTTACATTTTGTATTTTATTTTTGTAATATAACCAATATTAAAAGATAATTTGTAAAAGGAAAAAAAAAAATGTATGTTTATTACATTTTGTATTTTATTTTTATAATATTTTTTAATTTATTTGTCTTTTTCCCATAGAAAATAATAGGATTGACAGACATTTCAATTCAGTAAAATCGCTTATTTTAAATTTTAAAAATATATTGAATAGCTTTTTTTCCCATAGAAAAAGAAACAAATTTACGAAAATTTCCTGTAACAAATATTAAACGGTAATTTGTTAAAGAAACAAATAATTTGTTTTTGGCATAATGGAAAATGTGCATTTATATTGGGTATACATTATTTGTTTATTCTCCTAATATTGGCAGATATTTAAGTTCAGTAAAATCGCTTATTTTAAATTTTAAAAATATATTGAATAGCTTTTTTCCCATAGAAATTTACGAAAATTTTCCGTAACAAATATTAAACGGTAATTTGTTAAAGAAACAAATAATTTGTTTTGCATAATGGAATGTGCATTTATATTGGGTATACATTATTTGTTTATTCTCCTAATATTGGCAGATATTTAAGTTCAGTAAAATCGCTGATTTGAAATTTTAAAAATATGTTGAATAGCTTTTCTTAATTTTCCCATACAAATTTAAGAAAGATTTTGCTTAAAATATATTAAAAGGTAATCTGTAAAAAGAAAAAAAAGTTATTTAACATAATGGAAATCTGGAATGGAAATCACTTATATTTTGTATATATTATTTGCAGAAATTTATATTTTTCAGTAGAACAGTGTATTAATTAATTATTCATTTCTTAAGATATATTATAAAGAATGGGACTGTATTTTAAAACTAATATGATTCTTAGTTCGAAGTATTAGATTATTAACTTCTTTTTATCAGAAATAATCTTGATATATTAAATTGTTTATCCTTTTGCCTTCTTATAATTCACAGAGCAAATGCACCCGCTTAATTTCTTTCTTTTCTTTAAATTATTTTCGAACTCTATCTAATTTTGATAAATTTAAACATAAAATTTGTAATCGAAGTTATAGGAAAAATTCTTCCCAGGAACTCCCTAACTTAAACCACGGCCTGATGGCCAATTGGCTAGCTGTCTGGCCGTAGCTACCACAAGCTTCAGGTTTGAATTCTGGCTGTGGCATGGATGTTTGTGAATGGTTCGGAATCCACTTTAAACTGTAGGTCCCTGTCTGTTTAGCCCTTGTGTGCACAAGCGACAAAACTAAACTAAACTAAACATAAACCTTAACTTAAATCACCTTGTCTTTGCCATTGTCTCAAAAGGTTAATGATTAATCAAGCAAACAAATTTTTTCTTAATATCATGTTTAAAAGTAATGTAAAGGAAATCACCGAACTTTATATTAGCATATTATAAACTGAAGTTTAACTGAAATAATATAGATATTCCAATGATAAAACTAAGACTTTTTGTATATATAATTATACAAAAGTCTTAACTATATAATTAAAGAATGTCTTAATATATAACTATATAATTATATAGTATAACTATATAATTATATAGTACACTATATAACTATATAATTATTTATCAAAAGTCTTAACTATATAATTATATACTATTCACGCATATTTGTAACTTAACTAAATAGATACTCTGAGATCATGTGATTTGAAACCAATACAATAGAAGTGAGGTAACCTTTAATTCAATTACTATGCAATATATTAATTATTTCTGCTGCAAATATTCGAATAAATAAATTCCTCTAAATGCATGTATATTAAATAGCCTTTTTAAAAGTATTATTTAATTATCAAATTAACTAACATTATTTAAAAAATGCTGTTTGTTATCAATTCCAGTTTTTTCTTTTATTTCAATCGTAGGATTAATCATAAAGATCAACACATTTCTTCTAATATCATGATTAAAAACAATGCAAAGTAAATCACTAAACTCTAGATCAACTTATTATAAATTAACTTTTAATTGAAACAATATTGATTTCTTAATGATTAAATCTTAATATTTAAAATTATATTACATTATATACGTATAGATATAGATATATATATATATCTTAATATTTAAAATTAAGATAGATATATACAAGACCAAGCTGTTTAAGTGTTTACCAGCTGCATTAGAACAATATATATATATATATATATATAATACTTTTTATAGGATGTATATACCTGTATTTAAAGGAATTTATTTATTTATTTATTTATTCGAATATTTGCAGCAAAATATAATTAATATATTATATAGTAGTCGAATTTAAAAATTTAATTGCTCCTATTACTTTGATTTCAAATCGCATGATCCCAGAAAAATTTATTTTGTTAATAGTTATTTATTTAATAGTTACTTAGCTTATAGTTAATAGTTATTTAGTTATTGTTTTTTTTGTTCTTTTTTAAATAACTGACGTTATTTCAAAAATGCTTTTCGTTATCAATTTTCACTTTTTTTTTATTTCAATCGTATATTAATTTTAATGTTACGTCTTTTATTACATATTTTATTTATCACAATACAGTTTTTGTGTGCCATCATAATTTATTATGGCAAAAGACCAAACGATGGCAAACGACCAAATAAAAATCACAGCTGTTATATATTCATATACTATTAATATATTTTTGCTTTTAATAATTACGTTTTTTAAAGACTCAGCATATAAGATACTTTCACTACATAAAAATAAGTACGCATAAAAAACTGACTATACATGAAACAGTATTCAGAAATATCGTTAGTATCCTTGCGATTGATACATTAGTTATGATGTTGCCAGATTTACTCTGCCATTATGCAGTGCGTCGTGGATAATTAGCATCATTATTTGAATTTCCTTAGCACAATTATTGAAGACAGAGGAGTACTTCTGAATTAATCACTGAACTATAATGTGCATAATTGCATAATTATGAAATTAACATATAATTTGTAAAAAAACACTTTTATTTTTCGATATTGGTGAAAAAATTAACATGGAGAGATTAGTAACATAGATTTTTATTTTGCAGATAAATTAATCTTATAAAAGGATTTTTAGTTTTATGTTATTCCTAATAAAATAATCAAATAGAAGTCATATTTTAAATAAGATATTATGGTACCTGAAATTTAAACCATGTATTTATGTTGCTTGCAATTCAGACAAATAAAAATATCTTAGTTTTTTTTAACTGATTTCCATCAAATACTAAAAATTACATATCGCAGCTCGTCAGCAAATCATAAGTTTGAGTGGACATGAAATCGGTCTTTTGATTAGATGCCATTCTGCAACATGCAATCTTAGTACGTACAGAAAGTATCATCTAAAATACGGAGAATTCCTCGAATTTCAACGAAAGAAGAGGGGTTCTTTTCGACCCACTGCATGTGCTTGTGTGTCGCCATCTGGTGGTCAGAAAATCTGGATGGTAATAAAAAAAAAAAATTGGTTTTTTACGATAATTAAAAAAAATAATGAATATATTTTTTTCGTATTTTTGGCTGTGAATTTTTGAACGTATAATACCAACTTTAGAGAGAGAAAATTGATTTCTAAGTTGCATATTTTTTTGGTGAAGCATACTCTGCATATTGTAACGTCTCGGCCTATATTAGAACTACAGCGGCTTCAAAAAAGAGGGGCCACTTTTAGGTTCGTGGGAACACTTTTAATTTTTATTTACAAGCACTGTATATATATATATATATATATATATATATATATATATATATATATATATATATATATATATATATATATATATATATATATATATATATTTATATATATATATATATTTTATATATATATATATATATATATATATTTATATATATATATTTATATATATATATATATATATATATATATATTTATATATATATATATATATATATATATTTATATATATATATATATATATATATATATATATATATATATATATATATATATATATATATATATATATATATATATATATTTATATATATATATATATATATATATGTATATATATATATATAGTATATATATGCTGCATATATATATATATATATATATATATATATATTTATATATAAATATATATATATATATATATATATATATATATATTTATATATATATATATATATATATATATATATATATTTATATATATATATATATATATAAATATATATATATATATATATATATATATATATATATTTATATATATATATATATATAAATATATATATATATATAAATATATATATATATTATATATATATATATATATTTTATATATATATATATATATAAATATATATATATATATATATATATATATATATATTTATATATATATATATATATATAAATATATATATATATATATATATAAATATATATATATATATATATATATATATATATATATATATATATATATTTATATATATATATATATATAAATATATTTATATATATATATATATATATATATATATATAAATATTTATATATATATATATATATATATATATATATATATATATAAATATATATATATATATATATATATATATATATATTTATATATATATATATATATATATATATATATATATATACAAATAATGAAATCTGGGTTATTATACAAAGGAATGAAAATTAAAAATAAAATTTGATTCCCAATGCAGGATTAAATCACAAGTACAGTTCACTCAAAGATTGGAGAATTCCAAAAAGTTCTCGAGTCTATGTCGAATCTAATTGCTGGTCCTCGCTGACCTTAATTATTGCATGGCCAGATAAACGAAATCACAAGGGGTTTACTTTGTAAGCAGCACGTCAACACGTCGCATAACTCTCTCCTTCTCCGAAAATTTCCTTCCAAGAAAATCCATCAAGAAATCCCGTGGGGCAGCTTCCAACCTTCTCATTGAGTAGACATTTATCGGCTCATGATCGAACACCAATCGCGATGAACAATTCCTGGTATAATTCATATTCTATCTGTAAATGTTGTTACACCTGTGAAGGTCGTATAGATATCCGCTAATTTTGTATGTCTCCTTATGCAGGATACCAATATCTGCTATCAGATTTGAGTGACAGTTTGTTCTCCTTAGTACAAAATACTAACTGTATGTAATATAATTATCCAAAACACTGCTTGTCTGCTGTTAAATTTGAATTATGTATTGTTATTATGTATTAGCCAAAGAGTATACATTCTTCTCTCCTGGGTATGAAATGCCGACACTCTTCCCGTGAGAAAAATGCTACACTAGAACATCCATTTTTATATAAAAGATATAATACCTTGTTAATGAGTCCTGAATTAATGAAGCACTCAATAACTAAGAAGAAGATTTATATGCATTTTTTGGGACATTTTTATTATACATTTATTTTTGTTAAATTCATTTAACAAAAATAACTAAAGCCAGTTTAACGTCTATTTATACTTGCAATGTATATCTCATAAAAATATATACTTATTACATTTATAATTATTTATTGTGATAAAATGATTAAATTTAATGATATAAATTCTAGTTCGTGCTTAATTAAGAAAAATAATACATAAAAAATAATTTAATGAAAAATATTCATATTTAAAAGGGTTTTATCTTTAATGATCATTAACGTATTGAAAATTTTTTTTGTAAATACATAATTGCTACAATTAACATTATAAATGAAGTATTTAATATATTTTGTAAGAATAACATTTATAAGAATTTTTTTGCATTGCGTGACATTGATTGCTTAGACAAAACTGAAATTGTTAATAAGTTGTTAATGAGTTCCTGAATTAATGAAACATGTAATAAAGACCTTTTATGAAGGAACTTTTGTAATTAATAAAAATGTGCTTACTTTTTTGTATTTTCTAACGAAAAGGGATTTGTCACAAAAATGAAACGTTTTAATATGCTTGTGAGATACACTGCAATAATTAAAAAAAAATGAAAGGGAAGTTTTACACTTGATTACAATAAGCTTGTTAACGATTTCTTAAATTTCCCTTTCTTAGTCCTTGTTTTTAATAACTAGTTAATTTTTTTCCCAAGAAGGGAAAAATAATCTTCCCCCTACAATCATGTTTTTTGTTTACCCATTCAAGCCTTAAAATACTTCAGGTTTTTTTTTTATTTAACTATAAAGAAGCTTCTATAATGTTGAAGAAAATACCAATATCGATGCATAAAAAAAAAAAAAAAGTTTGTTTAAATTTTCTTTTTGAAATCTATCTTTAAAAATTGCAATTTAACTGTCTATTCTTGATGCATTGCAAATTAAGAATACCGTGCACTTTTGCCTTTACCTACAAAAAGAAAAAAAAAAGGAAATGCCACGAAATTTCTCCATGGAAAGGGAAAATGTGTTCGTGTAAAAGTGAAGAATGGTATTGAGAATAAAATGAAAG
Source organism: Caerostris extrusa (assembly GCA_021605095.1). NCBI lineage: Eukaryota > Metazoa > Arthropoda > Arachnida > Araneae > Araneidae > Caerostris > Caerostris extrusa. The sequence continues at coordinate 42,072 of BPLR01017144.1, read as the reverse complement.
GATTGGGGGAGAAAAGAACTCCCAACTTTATCACAGGAATTCAGCAAATAAAATTCCCTCTAAAGACTGGGGATTTTTCATAAGAAGAAAATTTTATATCTTCAGTATGAGGCTCGCATACTTTTAACTGCATGGTATGTAGTTACTTATTGTTTCAAAAGCCATTTAATGCGAAATAAATGAATAAATAATCTAAAAACCTATTATATCTTTATATAAAAATTGATGTATGTACTGTAGCAATTTTTTCCACGGGAGAAATTTTGGCATTTCATTCCCAGGAAAGAAGAATATATATTCTTCAACAAGCACATGATAACAAATATATCCTTCAAATTTGACAGCAGACAAGCAGTGTTGTGATAATTATATTACATGAAATTGTTGTTTTGTACTAATGAAAACAACCTGTCACTCAAATCTAATAGCAGATATTAGGTATCATGCATAATGACACTCTGGAAATTAGCGAATGTCTTTGTGAACTTCACTGGTCGAAACAACTACAGATTGAATAGGAACTATACCGTGAGTTGTTTCATCGTGATCGGTGACCGACCATGAGCTGAGAAATATCTAATTCAATGCGAAGTTATTAAAGACAACCTACCATTTTGACTGATTTTCTTAAAGGGAGTTGATTATGGACTTGGTTAATGATTTCTTAAATTTCTCTTTACTAAGTCCTTTTTTTAATAACTAGTATTTTTTTTTTTATCAAGATGGGAAAATAATTTTCCCTATAACGTTATTTTGTTAACACATTCAAGCCTTAAAATTCTTAACTTTTTTTTTTTTTATTTAACTGTAAAGGAGATTCTATAACGTTGTAGAAAAATACCAATATCGATGCATAAAAAAAAAAGTTAACATTTTTTTTCGAAATCTGCCTTTAAAAATTGCAATTTAACTGTCCATGTTTGATGCATTGCAAATTAAGAATACCGTGCACTTTTGCCTTTTTACTCTTACAAAAAAAAAAAATAAAAAAAAAAAAAATAAAGGCCACGAAATTTCTCCATTGAAAGGAAAAAAGGAAAAAATGTGTTCAAGAAAAAGTGAAGGATGGTATATCGAGAATAAAATGAAAGGATTGGGGGAAAAAAGAAAGTTTCCCAACTTTATCACGAGAATTCAGCAAATAAAATTCCCTATGAAGACTGGGATTTCCTTTTCATAGGAAGAAAAATCTTATATCTTCAGTATGAGGTTCACATACTTTTAAACTGCATGGTATACAGGCACTTATTGTTTTAAAAACCATTTAATGCAAAAGAAATAAATAAATAATCTAAAGAAATATTAACGATTTCTGTATTTTGCCTAAGCAATCAATGTCATTCAATGTAAAAATTCTTATAAATATTATTTTTATAATGAATATTAAGTACTTAATTTATAGTGCTAATTGTAGCAATTATTTTCAAAGATTTTTCAATACATTAAGGTTCATCAAAGATAACACTCTTTAAATATGAATGTTTTCCTTAAATTATTCTTTTTTATACGTTATTTTTCCTAATTAAACACGAACTAGGAATTAAATCATTATAATTTAATTATTTTATAACATGAAATAATTATAAATGTAATAATAAGTATATTTTTTGTGAGATATACATTTTAAGTATAAATAGACGTTAAATTGCCCCAAGTTATTTTTGTTTCTAAAAATGTCTTCACAAAAACGTATATAAATCTTCTTTTTATTGAGTTTTCAAAGCATTAATGATCATTAAAGATAAAACATTTTGAAATATGAATGTTTCCTTTAAATTATTTTTTATGTATTGTTACCTTTTAATTAATCCCGAAATAGAATTTATATCATTATAATTTAATCATTTTATTATAAATATTTATAAATATAATAATTATATATAAGAGTATAAGTTTTATGAGAAATGCTTTTTAAATATAAAATAAAAATGTATTTTCACACACACACACACACACACACACACACACACACACACACACACACACACACACACACACACACACACACACACACACACACACACACACACACACACACACACACACACACACACACACACACACACACACACACACACACACACACACACACACACACACACACACACACACTCAAGAGCCAAAACATTATGACCACCCCTACATTTTGCAATGAACTCGCCTGGATGACGTGGAAGGCCCGTGATCAGGTGGAAGTGGTATTTAACTGGTATTAAGTGGTAGTATTAATCCATGCCACGGCGGGTTGAAGCTGTGTTGCGCGCCAAATGTGGGCCAACTCGTTATTGACAGGTGGTCATAATGTTTTGGCTCTTGAGTGTATATGTATGTATATGTATTCCTCTTTATTGATGTTTCATAAATTCAAGAACTAATTACCAAATTATTAAATATTTCGGTTTTACCTAAGCAATCAATTTGCCTCATACAATGTAAAAATCAATATTATTCTTATAAGGAATATTAAATACTTAATTTATAATGTCAATTGTAGCAATTATTTACTATGAACACTTTTGGTCGATTTGTCGTAGAACTGTCTCGCTTCTTCTCTACAAACCTCCCTTAAAGAAAATCCGTCAGAAGTGTGGATCAACTTCCCTCACTTCTCATTGAATTAGACATTTCTCAGTTCGTCGGTAGTCACCAATCACGATGGAACAATTCATGTTATAGTTCATATTCAATCTCTAGTTGTTTTTACTTGTGAAGGTCGCATAAAAATTCGCTAATTTTATGAGCTTTATTATACATGACACCGGATATCTACTAATAGATTTGAGTGACAGGTTGTTCTCATCAGTACAAAACACTAATTGATGTAACATAATTATTCACAACACTGCTTGTCTACTATAAAATTTAAATGATGGATTGTTATTATGTACTTGTAAAAGAATATACATTCTTCTCTCCTGGGAATGAAATGCCGAAACTCTTCCAGTGAGAAAATGCTACATTACATACATCCATTTTTATATAAGGATATAATAATTTTGTAGATAACTTATTTATTTCTTTTGCATTAAATTGCTTTTGAAACAATAAGTGACCGTATACTATGCCGTTAAAAGTATGTGAGCCTCATATTGATAGTATAAAATCTTCTTCCTATGAAAAGGAAATCCCAGTCTTCAGAGGGAATTTTATTTGCTGAATTCTCGTGATAAAGTTGGGAAACTTTCTTTTTTTTCCCAATCCTTTCATTTTATTCTCGAAATACCATCCTTCACTTTTACTTGAACACATTTCCCCCCCCCCTTTTTCCCTTTTCCATGGAGAAATTTCGTGGCATTTACTTTTTTTTTCTTTTGTAAGAGTAAAAGGCAAAAGTGCACGGTATTTTTAATTTGCAATGCATCAAGCATGGACAGTTAAATTGCAATTTTTAAAGGTAGATTTCAAAACAAAAAAAATAATATATTTTTTTTTTTTTATGCATCGATATTGGTATTTTCTTCAACGTTATAGAAACTTCTTCACAGTTAAAGCTTGAATGGGTAAACAAAAAACGTGATTGTACGGAAGATTATTTTTCCCTACTTAGGAAAAAAATAACTAGTTATTAAAAACAAGGACTTAGAAAAGGGAAAGTTAAGAAATCATTAACCAGAAGCTTATTGTAATCAAGTGTAAAACGTTTCTTTCACTTTTTAATTACTGCAGTGTATCTCGCAAGGAATATTAAAACGTTTCATTTTGTGACAAATCCCCTTTTCGTTAGGAAATACAAAAAAAGTAAGCACATTTTTATTAATTACAAAAGTTCCTTCATAAAAGAAGTCTTTATTGCATGTTTCATTAATTCAGGAACTCATTAACAAGTTATTAACAATTTCGGATTTTGTCTAAGCAATCAATGTCACGCAATGTAAAAATTCTTATTAATATTATTCTTACAAAGAATATTAAATACTTAAGTTATAATGGTAATTGTAGCAATTATTTGCAAAGAATATTCAATACGTAATGATCATTAAAGATAAAAACTCTTTTTAAATATGAATGTTTTTCTTTAGATTATTTTTAAGTGCATTTTTATTCTTAATTAATCATAAACTAGGATTGATATCATTATAATTTAGTCATTTTTATACATTCAATAATTATAAATGTATTAATAAGTATATATATTTGTGAGATAGACAATCTAAATATAAATAGAATTTAAACTGGCCTAATTTATTTTTGTTAGAAGAATTTAAACAAAATAAATATAAAACAATTTTAAATATGAATCTTTTCTTAAATTATTTTTCATGTATTATTGTTCTTAATTAATCATAAACTAGGATTTATGTCTTTAATTTAGTCATTTTATAACATTAAATAATTATGAATGTATTAATAAGTATATATATTTGTGAAATATACATTTTAAGTATAAATAAACGTTAATTACGTACGTAGTTATTTTTGTTAGAAGAATTGAACAAAAATAAATATATAATAAAAATGGCTTTTTACAAAAATGTATATAAATGATTTTCTTCTTTATTGCATGTTTCATTAATTCAGGAACTTATTAAGCAGTTATTAACAATTTCGGATTTTGCTTAAGCAATGAATGTCATGCAATGTAAAAAATTCTTATAAATGTTATTCTTATAAAGAATATTAAATACTTATTTTATAATGTAAATTACGGAACTTAATTTACAAAGAATTTTCAATATATTAATAAAAATACTCTTTTAAATATGAAAGTTTTCCTTTTTTTTTGTATTATTGTTCTTAATTAATCACGAACTACAATTTATATCATTACAATTTAGTTATTTTATGACTTAAATAATTATAAATACGATAATAAGTATATATTTTGGTGAGATATACAATTTAAGTATAAATAGACGATAAACTGGCCTAGGCTTTTTGTTGTTAGAAGAATTTAACTTAAGTATATATATAACAATAATGTCCTTTTGTAAATAGCAAAAAAAAATATGCATAAATATTGTTCTTATTCTAAAATATTTATTTTATTATATTAATAGTCAGAAATTTTTTGTGTATATTTAATTGATAAAAATTGAAATTAAAATATTTGTAAGTTTCTTTTCTTGTCAAAACAACCAAATGTTCATTAGTTTAATTAATAAATAGTCTTATCTTTAATTTCACAGCAAATCTCACATTTAAAAAAAAAAAAAAAAAAATGTAGATTATAAATTGTGTAACTTGTCTTTATAATTAACAATAAAATAATAAACTGTTCTCTAGAGCATAGCAATTTCCCTGTAGACAAATAACAACAGTATTTGCATTGGAAATAATAAAGTTTGCTTTTGCATTTTAATGATAAACACATGATGATATTATTAATTTAATAATAAAGATTGATTTATTCAGTATTTTTTCATTGTATTTTACTACTTTTTAATAAACACAAGAGAAATGCTATAAATGTATTATTTATTTTGTTAACTGTGTTTATTCGAGTTATATATTTTTCCATTAATTTTCTTATAACAACTGAATATTTGGCTACTATATTATAAGGAATTTCTTCAAAAGACACTTGAAGGAATACTTTTGTGAGTATGCGAAAGCTCTGTTCAAAAAATGGATGGATGCCATTGCTTTTTGCAAAAAAAATACTATTGAGCCAAGGCTTAGCTTGATAAACAATCGACCCAAAAAATCAACAACGAATTGATGATTCTAAGAAGTGTATTGGAGCTGTTCAATCGTAATAAACCCGAATTTTTGAGATGGCTGAGACGATATCAAAGTGTTGGACATATGGATGAAACATGACTACATCATTTCAAATCGGAGTCCAATCGACAGTCAACAACGAGTGGACTGCACTTGAGGAACACTCGAAAATGCTATAACTTCACAATGGAAAACTGTCTATAACTCACATACTAATAGTGCAACAGCTGTCAAATTAATGCACGTGTCTTTTGAAGGTTAACACATTAACTAAAAATCATATGGATTTAATACTGTTGTGCCTATCTATGTGTCAGCCTATGAACATTTCAGCCCACCAGTTAGTTTCATCTTACTGACAAATCAGATCAGTGGAACATAGATTAAGAATACCTCTTTAATTCAAATATGATTGCTTTTATATTATAGCCTTTTAATTTTTATGTAATATTTTAAAGTCATAAAATAATACTAGAATAAAAAAAAATATTCGTTATAATTATTTTTAACGGCCAACGTTATTTGGCCTAAGTTGCACATTAAACCAGTTGTATTGCACAATGTGCTTAAATGTTTCGGTTTCTTTACTGAAAAAAATGGCTTCCAAGTCATTCAAAAGCTGTGATACCGTTAATTAAAAGCCCATCCACCTTTACAAGGTCATAACAAATTGGATAGGAGAAATCGGTGAAACCCTTTTTTGGAATTTTTTTTTTTTTTCATTGACATACCGTTTCCCCCTTCTTCAAGTATCTGCGGTTCAAATTTGAACTCATTGCGACAAGTGGTTCTTTTATTACTGCATTTTGAAAGTGGGACATTAATTATAATCATCCAGTATAAGAACATTTGCAACAATTGTTCTAACTCAAAATTTTAAATCTTATCTTAACTATTCATTCACTTATTTAAAAGAAAATTCCACACATTTAACACGATATATGGAATGGTACATTTCAGTGATGGTATTTCAAAAACTATCTATTGACTTTTTTTCCTCAACCTCGGTTAGAAAAAAAAATAGATTTTCCAGTTTTTTCTGGTCCCTTTATCTTTCTTTTTTATAAAAAGGCATAAAAAAAACTTACCCGATGAGTTTATGATTGTAATTCCTCTTACTGACAAATTTTATCAGTGGAACATAGATTAAGAATATCTCTCTTTAATTCAAATATGATTGCTTTCATTTTTAATTTTTATGTAATATTTTAAAGGCATAAAATAATATTAGAGCAAAATAAAATATTTGATATATAAGAGCATTTGCAAGCTATAACAGTAATTTGACTAAAATATTTTAAGAGTAATTACTCTATATATTACTATATTTTAGAGTAATTTTATATATTACTATTTTTAGAGTAATACTCTATATATTACTATATTTTTTAGAGTAATTACTTTACCTCTAAATTTGAAATCTTGTCTTAACTATTCCTCCACTTATTTAAATGAAAATTCCACAGATTGAACGTGATATATGCAATGATACATTTCAGCGGTTGCATTTCAAAAACTCTCTATTGACTTTTTTTTTCCTGGACGTATCTTAACTATTCCTCCACTTATTTAAATGAAAATTCCACAGATTGAACGTGATATATGCAATGATACATTTTAGCCGTGGTATTTCAAAAACTCTCTATTGACTTTTTTTCCACAATATTGAAATAGATAGATTTCATTTTTTTATTTTTATGTAATATTTTAAAGGCACACAATAAAAAAGCTTTACAATTACTCTAAATTTCAAATCCTATCTTGACTATACCTCCATTTATTTAATTTAAAATTCCACAGATTTAACATGATATATGCAATGGTACATTTCAGCTGTGGTATTTCAAAAATTCTCTATTGACTTTTTCTTCTCTATAGATATAGATAGATCATTTTTTGTTTTTATGTATTATTTTAAAGACATAAAATAAAAAATGCTTTACTATTTGAATTATCTTAACTATTCATCCGCTATTTAAACGAAAATTTCACAGGTTTAACGTGACACATGCCATGGTACCTTTCAGCGGTGGTATTTCAAAAACTCTCTATCGACTTTTTTTCCTCAACCTCGGTTGGGAAAAATACATTTTCCATTTTTTTCTTGGTCCCATTTCTTTTTTTTTTTAAAAGAAAAAGACATAAAAATTACCCGATGAGTTTATGTTTATGATTAATCTTACTGACAAATCTTATCGGTAATTCCTTTCTTTAATTCAAATATGGTTACTTTCATTTTAATTTTTATGTAATATTTATAAGGCATAAAAAAACATTAGAGGAAATTAAAATATTCATTATAAATACTTGATATATAACAACAATTGTGAGCTATAAAATTAATTTTGCTAGAGTTATTTTGAGAGTAATTACTCAATATATATTACTATTTTTTAGAGTAATTACTCTAACTCTAAATTTTTAAATCGTATCCTAACTATTCATCCATTTATTTAAATGTGAAAATTCCACAGATTTAACGTGATTTTATGCTACATTTCAGCGGTGGTATTTCAAAACTCTCTATTGACTTTTTCCCCCAACCTCGGTAGGAAAAAAAAAATAGATTTTCCCGTTTTTCCTGGTCTCTTCTCTTTTTTTCTTAAAAAAAAAAGCATAAAAAACTCACCCGATGAGTTTATGCTCCGGCGCCACTCTGCATCTAATTGACCTGCTCGTTTTGCATTCTCCCGTTTCGTTGTCTGGCGGGAGGAGGTTCACGTAGGGAGGCTCCTTCAGGAATGTGATTTTGAGGTTGAATTTTTCCGGGACTCCTGGAGGGGGGACCGGACTGTTTCAGGCCATACGATGTCCCTGATATCCAGCTTGTTGTCTTCCCAAACGCCAATCTGCGTAAATACATTTGATGTAATAAAATAAAATGTTGGTTAATATATTAGAAATGCCGATATGTGAAAAAAAAATTATTTTCCTTTTAATATGTTATTGGTTATCATTGAAATTCCGAAAACAAATCTTTATTTAAATTTTATTAATAGCTGCAATTTATCTTATATCCATATTATACTATGGAAGTATAATATGGAAATATAATTTATACAATAGTAAGTATATAAACGTTATACAGTATTATAATTTATTTAATAATAAGTATAATTTATCTTATACTTACTATTACTACTACTACATCACACAACATTACTGTGCCTAGAGCTCAGTTGCATAAGTGCAGAAGGGAGAACAGGGAATTACAGTCAGATCATTATTGTCATGACTGTCAAGAAATATATCAGGAATGAAGTCCAATTTCTATCAAAAGAGTTAGACAGTGAGATCTTATTGTTAAAATTCTCAGAAGTCACTAACACGAATTTTTGTATGGTGGGAATTGAATAATTTTGATGTGTTCTTCTCTTACAGCGAACATTTCAAGATAGCAGAGTTTTTTACTTTTTTCCTCTTGACTCGACATGATTGGTATAGTAGGGTATCATGTTTGACTTAAAAAATAATAATGCTTCTGGAATTAGCATAACAAGATTGTAGTCATAAATAAAATTTTTAATTTCAATCTTTCTGTTGCAAACACTGTTAGAATTCCCAGATACTAAGCCACACCACATCACTGCGCCTAGTTCTGAGTTGCCAATTTACAATTTGCGAATGATGTAAGTGAGGAGTCTGATTGGGCTCTATGACCCTCTACGGTTCCAAACAATTACAAATATCCAGGTTTCTGAAATATCCATTCCAGAAACCTGGGAGAACTAGCACTGGAGCACTAGCCACTCGGCCATTACATTGGCACGGAAAGACTCTTTCAAATTGCACGGCCTGGTGACCAATCGGCTAGCGCTCTGGACTTTGGTACTATAGGCTTCATGTTTGAATTCTGGCTGTGGCATGGACGTTTGTGAGTGGTTCGGAATCGACGTTAAAAAGTAGGCGCCGGTTTAATTAGCCAAAAGTGTGCACAAAATGACTGTAGAGCATCAAACCAAGCCAAACTTTCAAATTACAAACTAATGGCTGATCATATGAACGCAGAATGAGACAATATTTATTTGAAATACGAGACACAATTATGGTATAAAAGGATACACGGAATTGTTTATTTGATTTTGAACACTATTGTTTTAAAAGAATATTTACTTCCAGTGTACTTCCAGTGACTTAGCATACTTATGATGACTATGACTTATGATGACTATGACTATGACTTATGTATCTTTAGATACGTCTTTAAGTATGTAGAACTGAGTTTCTATATAATTCATAATTCACATATAAATTGTTAAAAAATTGACTCAATCACGGGATTAAGATAGATAAGGTTTTGTTTGTCGCTCTATTGCCATTTTAAGCACACTTTAGGCTGGTGAAATAGACGTTGGTTTCAAAACTTTCCGAATGTAGTTGAACCATAGGTCCTTATGTCTGTTAGGTTTGGTTTGTCACCACTCAACGGTTATTTCTGTGCACACTTTGGACTAATTAGACCGAGACCTACAGTTTAACCTGGATTCCGAACCACTAACAGACATTTTTTAATTCTGATAACAAGCGTCTTTAATTATCTCCTTCTAATTAAAACTGCCATATAAGACATAAGAGCAAATGGAATTTTAGTAAGAGTCTTGTATTTAGAATGAAAAAAAAAAAATCAATTTCACTGTCGAAATGAAAACATTTTTGAGTTTCCAACTTCTGATGTTAGTGAACAAAAAGAATATATGGATAAAAAAGAAACGTAAAATTAATGAATAAGTGAAAAAGCATCTTTGCTTTCAATTGATCGCCATTTTTTTTATTACTTTAACACACTTTCAAATAGAGGTGCCATCATTATTTAGTTATTCTCTGATATTACACTTGACTGTTTAAGTATTTGAAATGTTGAAATATTTTAATCTAAATGGATTGCTAGTATTTATCTCAGACTTATGTACATTTTAATTAAAAACTAAGGGGTTTATGTGCAGTTTTTTTGAATTTCATAAATTCAATTATTATAAAAATATTTTCTTCAATGTGTTGAAAGAATTATGCATAAGCACATATTAAGATAATGTATTCAATATATTAATGTGGTTAAAAATTTACTTTCATAAACATGATTATTTAATTAATATTGGAATTTCTTTTATTGTGAATAAAGAAAAAATAAAAAAAAATTTAAAAAAATCAGAGACAGAGGCATGATGGCCGAGTGGCTAGCGCTCTGGATCCCGGTACCACAGGGTTAGAGTCCGGCTGTGCCATAGATGTTTTTGTGGTTCGAATCCACTTTAAACCGTAGGTCCCCGTCTAACATAATAGTAGAGCGTTGCGGGGGTATTGTTACTCCTCGTCCAGTAGCTTATCTTTCAAGTTACACGCACCACCTAGGTAATGCTAAGAGTAACTTCAGTGCAGCGCTTGTTTTTAAGGAATCAAAAGAAAATTGTATAAGTGTTTGACAGCTACAGTAGCAAATATATATATTCAATATTATGACTTCGCATTTACGTCTTGTTCAAAATACATTAAAGCGTTTTAAATTTGTTTACAATTGTGAAGCGTAATACATCTTGAAAGAGTTTAAAAGAGAATAATAATTGAAATGAGGCAAAGATAGACGTCATACAACATGAAGAGATCATTTATAAAAGACCTTAAGAAGCTCTTAGCTTGGCGGGAAGTAAATGAGTGTATGAGTAGCATCCAAATCAATACTGACAATGTTATCAATCACTCCAAGAAGTTTGTGAAGAAATGGTAAAATTTAGCTAATGTCGAATGTTTTTTTTTTTTTTTCCTGTGAGAAAAATATAATAAATAGAATAAAGGATGCTTGTGACCTGGCGCAATCAATTACTTAGCTGGCAAAAGTAAAAATTGCATATGGATTATTGAAAATTGATTGATTATCCGACACCCTCTTAAACTAGTAACTGAGCAATAAATCTTTATGGAGCTCTTCCATTCTTCACTTTTTTTGACTTATCTTTTATATTCTATATCAGTTTTAAGAAACCTATATTTTTTTTTGAAAACTTAAATAGCAAATAGGAATATATTTGCTATTTAAGCGAAAAATAAAATGAAACAAGTAATATAAAATTTTTTTTTTTAAGTCAATTCCTACTTTTTTTCACTCTATTGCAAAAGTCCTTTATAAATAATTTTCATTTATTTTTTAAGTTATCAGGCGCCATCTATCGGTAGATATATTCAACTTGAATGTTAAAGAAACTAAAATTAATTAATTAAATTTAATTACTGAATTAATATTTGAAAAAACTGTATTAACATCCAGTGTCATCCACTACAATTTAAAAAAAAATGTATTCGAACGTGAATGGATGAATAAAAAGTATTTTTATGAACGATTGAAATTTTAAACAAGATATATATATGGGAGAGTGTGAGCTAATAGAAAGAATTGAAAAAAAAATGAAAATGTGAAATTTAATTTAGAATTTCAGAAATTAAACAAATGGATCTATAGACATCTTTGTAAAATATTATGGTACCAGAAAGGCCAGCTAATTAAAATGAGCTGGTGATGAAGAACTTTGTTGAGACTGGAACAAAGACTTCCTGCTTATGAAACATTTATTGTATAAGATATTGACAAGTAAATGAATGCAAATAAACATCAACAAATTATTGAAGACAAAATTGCAGCCATGACAGAAAATCGTCAAATAGCAGATCAATAATAAAAGCAATAGGCATTAAAAAAATGACATATTTCGAAGGCTAAGCTATTTTGAAAAAGCTATTAAATACAATAAACTGCAAGGAAAGGCTACGCATGCAATTGTGATGAAACTCATATATAAGGGGATTATAATTAAAATCCCACTTTCAAATTTCTGTAAAAAAAAAGGAACACTCGTCACAATGAGTTCAAATTTGAACTGAAGATCCTTGAAACAGTACGGCATCAAAAAGTTCCAAAGTGTATTTATAGATGGCGCTGTAGCGGAATAAGGAAAGCGAATTCGGCTGCCAGTGATATTTTAAATCGAAGCTACAACTTATTTGGCATGAGTTGCATATTAAACTAACTGTAGTGTTCAATGTGCTCTACTGTTTCGGATTTTTTTGATGGAAAAAATGACTTCCAAGTCATTCAACAGTTGTGACACTGTTAGTGTAAAACCCATCCATCACGGCAAGTTCATACTAAATTGGTTGGGGAAAATTGGTGGAACTTTATTTTGACGCCTTTCTCTTTGAGTATCTTCAGTTCAAATTTGAACCCATTGTGACGAGTAATTCTTTTTATAACCACCTTGTATTAACCAGAAAAGAGATACTATCATATAGTTCCAAAATTAAGTACTTATAATTTATGATTCGAAAATTATGGTTCATTAGTTAAATTGATGGTTTTAGTTTAAAATTTGGATGCCTACTTTGTGAAGCATCTTAATTGTGCTGAATTATTTACATATCATTGATTTAAAGGATGAAGATTATCAGTAACAAATATCAGAATCGCAAAACAATATATGTATATAAAGTTATGTATTAAATTTTTTAAATAAATTGTGCAATGGGAACGATTTTTTATACGATTTTTTATTTACAAAAATATTAAAAATTACTATTTTTGTTCCCTTTTTTCTCTCTAAAAGATAAATTTCTTCTTTTAAAGTATAGATGCGAAGTGTTTCTTTATATAAAATGGAAATAGGGTTTTAAAAATTGTCTCAAGTTCAAAATAGGTTCTTAAGTTTAAATAAAATTCATAAAAATTAATGTTATTTTTTGTTGAGATTATTATTTTCTACCTCTTCTATTATTTTTATCTTATAAATATAAGATAAAAATGTTTTTTTCTGAAATATTTAACATTAATGTTAAATGTTAATTTTAATTTTTAATGTTAGTGTTAATATTTAATGTTAAATGTTAATTTTAATGTTTAACGCATGAAACGCATGTAATATATTTGGTTCATTTTTTTTTATTTAATATATTTTTGAGTTTATTATTTAATTATTATATTTATTAAATTAATTATAATACTTAATCTGATCAATCTATAAATATTTAAAAATATAAAAATGAAAGCAATTATATCAAAATTATGATTATTTTGTAGGTTTTAATATATATATTTGATATTTGTAAAAGATGTTATTTGTAAAAAGATAATAAATATAATTTTAATTAAGAAAGTGAAAAATTAAGAAGGCTATATCGGTATAAGTTTGGAAATTAATTAGCACAAAGTGGAATTAAAAAAACGAAATTTGTTTTAATATCAATTAAATGTTCTATTTGAGATGCCAAAATTTTAGTTACATAACTATTTTTGATAAATCAACATAAATATTAATTTAAGTAATAATTAGGAAGCAAAAATTATTTGCCTTCAAAGAACGTATTTGATATTACAAATAAATACTTTGTTAAATTTAAGATTACAAAACATATAATATCACTCAAACAGGAAATTAATTTCTCTTAATTAACTTTTTTAACATTATTTTCTCTGAAAAATAAAGTAGCAAATTATATACCATTCAGACAGAAGCATTTTTTAATTCTGATAACAAGCGTCTTTAATTATCTCCCTCTAATTAAAACTGTCTTATTAGACAGAAGAGCAAATGGAATTTACATAAGAGTCTTGTATTTAGAATGAAAAAAAAAAAATCAATTTCACTTTCGAAATGAAAACATTTTTGAGTTTCCAACTTCTGATGTTAGTGAAAAAAAATAATATGGAACAAAAAAAAAAAAAAAAAAAGTAAAATTACTGAATAAGTGAAAAAACATCTTTGCTTTCAAATGATCGCCATTTTTTATTGCTTTAACGCACTTTCAATTAAAGGTGGCATCATTATTTAGTTATTCTCTGATAGTACACTTGACTGTTTAAGTATTTGAAAAGTTAAAATATTTTAATCTAAATGGATTGCTAGTATGTATGTCAGACGTAAGTAAATTTTAGTTAAAAATTTAAGGGATTTATGTTTAGTATTTTGTGTTACATACATTCAATTATTAAAAAAGTATTTTATTGCATATATTGGAAGGCATTATATGTAAGCACAGCTTAAGATAATGTATTCAATATATTAATGTGGTTAAAAATTTACTTTCATAAACATGATTATTTAATTAATGTTGGAATTTCTTTTATTGTGAATAAGGAAAAAATTAAAAAAAAAATTAAAAAAATCAGAGACAGAGGCATGATAGCCGAGGGGGCTAGCGCTCTGGCGCTCGGTACCACAGGTTTCGGGTTCGAGTCGCGACTGTGCCATGGATGTTTGTAGTGGTACGGAATCCACTTTAAACCGTGTGTTCCAGTATGATATGATCGTAGAGCATTGTGAGGTAATGTTACTCGCATTCGTATCATATCTTCAAGCTGCACTTGCTCCATGTGTAGTGCTAAATAAATAACAATGGTGCAGCGCTTGCTTATGGCAAAAAGATTAAGTGACTCTTTATTACCAGTTGCATTAAAACAACAACAATAAATTCAAAGACATTAAATATAGATATTTGGCTGATACTTTAGAGAATTTTATTCTCTGATATTGTGGTCTAATAATAATTTTAGTGGACTAATAATTATTTTCCTTACAATTATTGTTGTTGAAATCTTCATATGATTATTTAGTTCTTTATTGTTTTGGTTTATATGAAAATTTCTTTCCCAAAATTTTTATAATTCTCGTTGTTAAAAAGTAAAGTATTTTTTTATATTATTACAAAATAAAAGAAATAAGTTAAATTTCAAACTGAGAAGGAAATATTCCTTTTTAAATTTTCTGGTGGCAGGGTGACTCGCGCTCTGATGCGAAGTGTCTACAGGTCTTGGCTTCGAATCCCTGCGGTGCCATGTATACTTGTAGGGTTCAGAATCCACTTTAAACTGCAGGTCCCGGTCTAATATGACTGTAAGGCGTATGGCTAACAACCTTATCCTGTAAAATGACAGCATCTCCTGTTTCGAAATCTACCAGTAGGCGGACGGTCTTCACCCACCATGGGCTGTAGTGCTAAGCAGTTAATTGTTTTAGCAAGTAGCAAATTATATACCATTTAGACAGCAGCGTTTTTTAATTATGATAAATCTTTAATTATCTATTTTTAATTAAAACTGTCATATAAGACGAAAAAGCAAACGGAATTTAAATTACAGTCTTGTATTTAAAATGAAAAAAAAAAAAAAAAGAAATCAATTTCACTTTCAAAACGAAAACATTTTTGTATTTTTCTCTTCTGATATTGGTGAAAAAATTATGGATAAAAAAGAAACGTAAAATTAATGATTAAGTGAAAAAACATCTTTGCTTTTAAATGATCGCCATTTTTTAATTACTTTAAATATAGGTGGAATCATTATTTAGTTATTCTCTGATATTACACTTGACTGTTTTAAGTATTTGAATAATTATAATATTTTAATCTGAATGGTTTGCTAGTATTTATGTCAGATGTATGTAAATTTTAATTAAAAATCTAAGGGATTTATGTTTAATATTTTGAGTTCCATACATTCAATTATTTTAAAAAATTTATATTTTATGGCATATATTTAAAGGCATTATGTGTAAGCACAATTAAATATGATGTATTAATGTATTTAAAAATTTACTTTCATGTACATGATCATTTTAAATAATATTTGAATTCCCGTTATTGTGAATAAAAAAGAATTAAAAATCAGAAACAGGGGCCTGATGGCCGAGTGGCTAGCGCTCTGGTCCTCGGTACTATAGTTTTCGGTTTCGAGTCCCGGTAGTGTCAAGGGTGTTTGTAGTGGTTCGGGATCCACTTTAAACCGTAAGTCTCGGTCAAACAGGATCGTAGAGCGTTGCGAAAGTATTGCTATTCCGCGTTTGTAGCTTCTCTTCAATCTACACTTACCTAGATAGTGCTAAGTGAGTAACGTCGGTGCAGCGTTTGCCTTAAGACATCAAAGACAATTGTCTGAGTGTTTGCCAGCTGCATTAGAACGAAAATTTTTTTTTTAATTAAGATGGCTGTAATGATTTAATTTTAGAAATTAATTAGCATAAAATGGAATTAAAAAACGATGTTTCATTTAATATTTTGTTATCTATTCAGTACCCTATTTGGTATGTCAAGATATTTACGACAGTTTTTTTACATGCATTTGACAAACATGTATTTGGTACATGGGTTGTACATGTATTTGGCAGACATGTATCGAAATATATATTAGGTACAAGTATATTATACAATAATAAATATTTTAATTAAGATGACTATGATGCTTTAATTTTGGAAATTAATTATCAAAAAATGGAATTAAAAAATGTTTAATTTAATATTTTATTATCTATTCATTACCCTATTTATTATGTCAAAATTTCAGTTAAATTAATATTTTTATCAAAAAGAATTATGTAAGTATAATTACAATGTAAAAATTATTGGGCTTCAAATAACGTATTTGATTTTACAAATAAATACTTTGTTAATTTGAAAATTACAAGACGTATATTGTCACTCTAACAGAAAATTATTTTCTCTTAATTAGTTTTTTTTACATCATTTTCTCTGAAAAATAAAGTAGAAAATTATATACAATTCAGACAGAAACATTTTTTTTTTATTTTGATAACCAGCGTCTTTAATTATCTCCTTTTAATTAAAACTGTCATACAAGACAGAAGAGCAAATGATATTTAAATAAGACTCTTGAAAGATTGAAAAAAATCAATTTCACTGTAGAAATTAAAACATTTTTGAGTTTCCAACTTCTGATGCTAGTGAAAAAAACATGGATCAAAAAAGAAAAGTAAAATTAATGAATAAGTGAAAAAACATCTTTGCTTTTAAATGATCGCCATGTTTTTATTACTTTAACACACTTTCAAATATGGGTGGAATCATTAGTTTGTTGTTCTCTGATATTGCACTTGACTGTTTAAGTTTTTGAAGTGTTAAAATATTTTAATCTAAATGGATTGCAGTATTTAGGTCAGACATACGTACATTTTAATTGAAAAATCCAAGGGATTAAGTTTAGTATTTTTAGTTTCATACATTCAATTATTTAAAAAAAAAAATATTTTCTTGCATGTATTGAAAGTCTTATGAGTTAACACAATTTAAGATGATTATTCAAAACATTAATGTGGTTAAAAATTTACTTTCATATACATGTTTATTTAAAATAAAATTTGAATTTCCTTTGATGAGAATAAAAAAAAATAGAGACAGTGACCTGATGGCCGAGTGATTTGCGCTCAGGCGTTCGGCACTGCAGAGTTCGAGTTCGAGTCCCGATGTTAAACAATGAGTCGCAGTATAATATGTTCGTAGAGCCGTTGCGGGGGTAATGTTACTCGTCTCCGTATCATATCTTCAAGCTACATGTGCCCTGTGGGTAGCGCTAAATAAGTAACAGCGGTGCAACTCTTACTTGTGGCATAAAGATTAAGTGTCTTTGTAATGCAAGCTGCATTATAAACGCAACAAAAAAATTCAGCGAGCATTTTTGAGTTTCCAGCTCCTGATACTAGTGAAAAAAAAAAAAAGCATATGTATAAAAAAAGAAAAGCAAAATTAATGAATAAGCATTTATATGTATTTGACAAACAAGTATCGAAACATGTATTTGGTGCATGTATATATTACAATAATAAATATTTTAATTAAGATGTCTATAATGATTTAATTTTGAAATTAATTAGCACAAAGTGGAAATACAAAAACGATGTTTTATTTAATATTTTATTATCTATTCAGTACCCTATTTGGTATGTCAAGATTTCAGTTACATAATTATTTTTGATAAATCAACATAAATATTAATTTAAGTATAATTACGAAGTAAACATTATTTGGCTTCAAAGAACGCATTTGATTTTACAAATAATTGCTTTGTTAAATTGAAGATTACAAAACATATTATGTAACTAGAACAGAAAATGAATTTCTCTTAATTATTATTATTTTTTTTACGTTATTTTCTCTGAAAAATAAAGTAGCAAATTATATACCATTTTGACAGAAACATTTTTTAATTCAGATAACAAGAGTCTTTAATTATCTCCTTTTAATTAAAACTGTCATATAAGACAGAAAAGCAAATGAAATTTAAATGAGCGTCTTGTATTTAGAATGAAAAAAAAAAAATCAATTTTACTGTCGAAACGAAAATATTTTTGAGTTTCCCAACTTTTGATTTTAGTGAGAAAAAAAGATGTATTAAAAAAAAGTAAAATTAATGAATAAGCATTTACATGCATTTGACACACACATGTATCGAATCGTGTATTTGGTGTACATGTATCTCGTACATGTATTTGGTGCATGTATCTTACATGTATTTGGCGCACATGAAACCTGTATTTGGTACATGTATCGTACATGTTTTTGGCGAACATGTATTGAAACATGCATTTGGTGCATGCATCGTACACATATTTGACAAACATTTATCGAAATATGTATTTGGTGAATGTATCGAATATATGTAATTGGTGCATGTATTTATATGTATTTGGTGCATATTTTATATGTATTTGGTGCATATATCGTAGATGTATTTGGCAAACATGTATCGAAATATGCATTGTGTACATGTATGTAATACAATAATAAATATTTTAATTAAGATGACTATAATGATTTAATTTTTGGAAATTAATTAGCACAAAATGGAATTAAAAGAACTATGTCTCATTTAATACTTTATTATGTATTTAGTACCCTATTTTGTACGTCAAGATTTCATTTACATAATTCTTTTGATAAGTGAACAAAATATTAATTTAAGTATATTTAAGGAATAAATATTATTGGGCTTTAAAGAAATTATTTAATCTTACAGATAAATACTTTGTTAAAATTAAGATTACAAAACATATAATGAGAGTTGAACAGAAAATGATTTTCTCTTAATTAACTTTTTTTTTTTTTTTTTATTTTCTCTAAAAAATAACGTAGCAAATTATATACCATTCAGACAGAAACATTTTTTATTTCAGATAGCAAGCATCTTTAATTATCACCTTTTAATTAAAACTGTCATATAAGACGGAAGAGCAAATGGAATTTAAATACGAGTCTTGTATTTAGAATGAAAAAAAAAAAAAAAATTTCATGGTCGAAATGAAAACATTTTTGAGTTTCCAACTTCTTATGTTAGTGAAAAAAAATTTTGATAAAAAAGAAAAGTAAAATTAATGAAACAAGTGAAAAAAAATATCTTTGCTTTCAAATGATCGCCATTTTTTTTCACTTTAACACATTTTCAAATAGAGGTGCCATCATTATTTAGTTGTTCTCTGATATTACACTTGACTGTTTAAGTGTTTGAAATGCTAAAATATTTTAATCTAAATGGATTGCCAGTATTTATGTCAACGTATGTAAATTTTAATTAAAAAACTAAGGGATTTATGTTTAGTATTTTGAGTTTCATACATTCAATTATTATAAAAAATATTCTCTTGCATATAATGAAAGGCATTATGTGTAAAAACAATTTGAGATGATATATTCAAAATATTAATGTGGTTGAAAAATTTCATTTACAGACATGATTATTTGAATAATATTTAAATTTCCTATATTGTGAATAAAAGAAATTTAAAAATCAGACAGGGGCCTGATGGAAGTGTAGCAACAGCTCTGGCAAATTTCTACGGCGCCATAAAGGTTTTTAGGGTTCGGAATAAATTTTAAGCAATTTAATAGGATATTAAGATAATAGGATAATAGGGTTTAATATACGATCCTATAGTCCTGGTCTAATAGGATCGTAGAGGATTGTATGGGGTAGTGTTACTCGTGTCCGTAGCATTCCTTCAAGCTACACATATTCTATGAATAGTGCTAAAAGTCTAATAGCGGTGAAGCCGTTACTTATGTCATTAAGATGAACTGTCTCTGAATGTATCGGCATTATAGCAACATCAAAAAGACATTAAGTCTCTATATTTAGCTAATATTTTAAATGAAGCAATTTTATTCTCTGATATTCTTTCGAACTAATAATAATTCATTTTCTTACAAATATTGTTGTTAAAATCTTCACGTAACTATTTAGTTCTTTGCTGTTTTTGGTTAGATAAAATTTCTTTCCAAAATTTTAAAATTTTTGTTATTTTAAAATATTTTTTATGTTATTAAAAAAATTAAATGCAAATTGAAAAAGAAATATTCCTTTTTTAAATTTTCTGATGGCCGAGTGACCAGCTTGACACTTGGTTCTACATGTGTCAACTCGAGACCCGTCTGTTCCACGGATGTTTGTAGTGATTTGGAAGAACTTTAAGGCGTAGTTCCCGGTCTAATATGACTGTGAGGCGTTTGGGAAAACACACTTACCCTGCAAAATGATAAGATCGCCCGTTTCGAAATCTGCCAGTAGGCGGACAACCTTCGCCCACCATGGGCTGTAGTGTCAAGCAGTTGATTTTTTTTATAGTAGGAAACATTTTTAAATTCTGATAACAAGCATCTTTAATGATCTCCTTTTAATTAAAACCGTCATATAAGATAGAAGAGCAAATGGAATTTAAATAAGAGTCTGATATTTAGAATGGAAAAAAAAAAATCAATTTCACTGTCGAAACAAAAACATTTTTGAGTTTCTAACTTCTGATGTTAGTGAAAAATGGATAAAAAAAGTAAAATTAATGAATAAGCATTTACACGTACATGCATTAGGCAGATATGTATCGGAATATGTATTTGGTACATGTATATAATACAATCATAAATATTTTAATTAAGATAACTCTAATGATTTAATTTTGGAAATTAATTAGCACAAAAATGGCATTAAAAAAACGATGTTTTATTTAATATTTTATTATCTGTTCAGTGGGCCTGGATGGCCGAGTGGCTAGCGCTCTGGCGCTCGGTACTTTTACAGGTTTCAGTTCGAATCCTGGCGGCGCCAGGGATATTTTTGTAGTGGTTCGGAAACTACTTTAAACCGTATTCCCCCGGACTAATATGATCGTAGAGCATAACAGGGCATTGTTACTCCACGTGCGTAGCTTATCTTCAATTACACACACCCCCTTTAGTGCTAAGTGAGTAACGTCGGTGCAGCTCTTGCCTAAAGGCATCCAAGACAATTGTCTAAGTGTTTACTAGCTACATTAAAACAAATGATCTATTCAGTACCCTATTTGGTATGTCAAGTTTTCAGATGCATAATTCTTTTTGATAAATCAACATAAATATTAATTTAAGTAATAATTAGGAAGTACAAATTATTGTACTTCAAAGATTTCATTCGATTTTACAAATAAATACTTTGTTAAATTGTAGATTACGAAACATATAACGTCACTCGAACAGAAAATTATCTTTTAATTAGTTTTTTTTTCACGTTATTTTCTCTGAAAAATATAGTAGCAAATTATGTACCATTCAGACAGAAACACTTTTTTAATTCTGATCACAAGCATCTTTAATTATCTCCTTTTAATTGAAACTGTCATATAAGACAGAAGAGGAAATGGAATTTAAATAAGAGTCTTGTATTTAGAATGAAAAAAAAAATCAATTTCACTGTCGAAATGAAAACATTTTTGAGTTTCCAACTTCTGATGTTAGTGAAAAAAGAAAAGAAAAGAAAAGTAAAATTAATGAATAAGTGAAAAATAATCTTTACTTTCAAATGATCGCCATTTTTTATTACTTTAACACACTTTCAAATTTAGGTGGCATCATTATTTAGTTATTCTCTGATATTACACTTGACTGTTTAAGTATTTGAAATGTTAAAATATTTTAATCTAAATGGATTGCTAGTATTTATGTCAGGCGTATGTGAATTTTAATTAAAAAAAAAAATAGTAAGAGATTTATGTTTAGTATTTTGATTTTCATTCATTAAATTATTTAAAATAATAGTTTCTTTCTTGCATATATTGAAGGACATTATATGCAATCACAATTTAAATGATATATTCAAAATATTAATGTGGTTAAAAGTTTACTTTCATATACATTTTTTTTATTTAAAATAATATTTAAATTTCTTTTAATGCGAATAATCTATAGGTGTTACTTTATGCGAATAGTGTACAGTCAATAGGCCACAGGTTTGGTTTCGAATCCCGGTTGTCCCATGGATGTTTGTGTTGGTTCGAAATTCACTTTAAACCATAGGTCCCAGCCTAATGTGACTATAAGGAGTAGGGAGGCGACCTTAACTTGTAAAATGATAACATCTCCTGTCTCGAAATCTGCCAGTAGGCGAATGGGCTTCGCCCTCCTTGGCCTGTAGTGCCAAGGTCTAATTAGATTCTATATTTATCTGATATTTTAGCTAATTTTATTCTCTGCTACTTTACAGGAGTAATAATAATTCATTTTCTTACAATTATTGTTCTTGAAATGTTCACATAGCTCTTTAATTCTTTGGGTTTTTTTGTGTAGATTAAATTTTCTTTCGAAAAATTTTTAAAATTTTTGTTATTCAAAGGTAAATGATTTGTTATATTATTACAAAATGAAAGAAATAAATTACGTTTCAAGTTGAAAAAAAAAATATATTTCTTTTCAAAATTTGCTGATGATTGAATGACTACAGCTCAGATGCAAGGTGATACATGTTTCGGCTTCGAGTCCTGGCTGTGCCATGGATGTTTCTAGGGGTTCGGAATCTTTTAAACCATAGGTCTGAGTATATATATATGACTATAAGGCTTAGGGATGACACCCTTACCTTTTGAAACAAAAACCTCTCCCTGTCTTCTCCTGACGGCCTTCGCCCACCATTGGCTGTAGTGCTAAGCAGTTAATTATTTTTAACAAGTAGCAAATTATATACCATACAGACAGAAACGTTTATTTATTCTGATAACAAGCATCTTTAATTATCTCCTTTTAATTAAAACTGTCATATAAGACAGAAGAGCAATTGGAATTTAAATAACTGCCTTTGTATTTAGAATGGAATAAAAAATCAATTTCACTGTCGAAACAAAAACATTTTTGAGTTTCTAGCGTCTGATGTTAATGAAAAAAAAAGCATATGGATAAAAATTAAAAGGTAAAATTCATGAATAATCATTTCCATGCATTTGGCAAACATGTATCAAAATATGTACTTGATACATATTTATAATACAATAATAAATATTTTAATTAAGAGGTCTATAATGATTTAATTTTGAAAATTAATTAGCACAAAGTGGAATTACAAAAGCGGTGTTTTATTTAATATTTTATTATCTATTCAGTACCCTATTTGGTTTGTCAAGATTTCAGTTGCATAATTATTTTGGTAAAACAACTTAAATATTAATTTAAATAATAATTGCGAAGTAAAAATTATTTGACTTCAAAGAACGTATTTGATTTAACAAATAAATATTTTATTAAATTGAAGATTAGAAAACATATAATGTTACTTGAACTGAAAATGATTTTCTCTTAATTAGATATTTTCACGCTATTTTCTTTGAAAAATAAAGTAGCAAATTATGTACCATTCAGACAGAAACACTTTTTAATTCTGATCACAAGCATCTTTAATTATCTTCTTTTAATTAAAACTGTCATATAAGACAGAAGAGCAAATGGAATTTAAATAAAAGTCTTGTATTCAGAATTAAAAAAAAAATCAATTTCATTCTCAAAAGGAAGCATTTTTTGAGTTTCCAACTTCTGATGTTAGTGAAGAAAAAATATAGATAGAAAAAGAAAAGTAAAATTAATGAATAAGTGAAAAAATCTTTACTTTCAAATGATCGTCATTTTTTTATTACTTTTAACACACTTTCAAATAGAGGTGGCATCAGTATTTAGTTATTCTTTGATATTACACTTGACTGTTTAAGTATTTGATATGTTGAAATATTTTAATCTAAACGGATTGCTAGTATTTATGTCAGACGTATGTACATTTTAATTAAAAACTGAGGGAGTTATGTTTAGTATTTTGATTTTCATGCATTCAATTATTATAAAATTATTTTTTGTATATATTGTAAAGAATTATGCATAACTGCAATTTAAGATCATATATTAAAAATATTAATGTATTTGGAAAACACGTATTGAAACATGCATTTGGTACATGTATAAAATACAATAATAAATATTTTAATTAAGATTATAATGATTTAATTTTGAGAATTAATTAACACAAAATAGAATTAAAAAACGATGTTTCTTTTTAAAATTTAATTATCTATTCAGTACCCTATTTGGTATGCCAAGATTTCAGTTGCATAATTCTTTTTGATAAACCAACATAAATAATAATTTAAGTATAATTACAAAGTAAAAAAGTATTTGGCTTCAAAGAACGCATTTGATTTTACAAATAATTACTTTGTTAAATTGAAGATTACAAAACATATTATGCAACTAGAACAGAAAATTAATTTCTCTTAATTATTTTTTTTTACTTCTTAACGTTTTTTTAATTCTGATAACAAGCATCTTTAATTATTTCCTTTTAATTAAAACTGTCATATAAGGCAGAAGAGCAAATGGAATATAAATAAGTGTCTTGTATATAGAATGAAAAAAATCAATTTCACTGTCGAAATGAAAGCATTTTTTGAGTTTCCAATTTCTAAAATTGGTGAAAAAAATATATGGATTAAAAAAGAAAAGTAAAAATAATGAATAAGCCATTAAATGCATTAGACAAACATGTATAGAAACATGCATTTGGTGCATGTATCGTACATGTATTTGGCAAATATGTATCGAAATATGTATTTGGTACATGTATATAATACAATAATAAATATTTTAATTAAGATGACTATAATGATTTAATTTTGGAAATTAATTAGAACAAAATGTAGTTAAAAAAAAAAAACGATGTTTTATTTAATATTTAATTATCTATTCAGTACCCTATTTGGTATGCCAAGATTATGGTTGCATAATTATTTTTGATAAATTCACATAAATATTAATTTAACTAATAATTACGAAGTAAAATTATTGAGCTTCAAAGAACGTATTTGATTTGACAAATAAATTTGTTATATTGATTTACACATTACTTTGTTACATTGAAGATTATAAAACATATAATGTCACTCGAACAGAAAATGATTTTCTCTTAATTATTTTTTACGTTATTTTCTGCGAAAAATAAAGTTTCAAATTATATACCATTCAGACAGAAACATTTTTTAATTTTGCTGGCAAGCATCTTTAATTATCTCATTTTAATTAAAATCGTCATATAAGACAGAAGAGCAAATGGAATTTAAATAAGTCTTGTATTTGGAATGAAAAAAAAAAATCAATTTCATTCTAAAACATTCTGAAAACATTTTTGAGCTTCCAACTTTTGATGTTAGTGGAAAAAAAACGTATTAAAAAGAAAAGTAAAATTAATGAATAAAAAAAAAAAAGCATCTTTGCATTCAAATGATCGCCATATTTTCATTACTTTAACACACTTTCAATTAAAGGTGGCATCATTATTTACTTATTCTGTGATATTACACTGACTGTTTAAGTATTTGAAATGTTAAAATATTTTAATCAAATTGGATTGCTAGTATTTATGTCAGACGTATGTAAATTCTAATTAAAAAAATAAGGGATTTATGTTTAGTATTTTCAGTTTCATACAATTAAGTATCATAAAAATATTTTCTTGCATATATTGAAAGATATTATTTGTAAGCACAATTTAAGATGATATGTTCAAAATATTAATGTGGTTAAAAATGTTTTTCATAGATAATTATTTTAAATATCTTTAATATCCTTTAATGTGAATGAAAAGATATTAAATATCTATATTATTTATCTAATATTTTGGCGAATTTTATTCTCTGATGTTTTAGCGGACTAATATTAATTATCTTTTTTACAATTATTGTTGTTAAAATCTTCTTCATGTAACTATTTAGTTCTTTTTAGTTATATTAAATTTTCTTTTTACAAAAATTTGTAATATTTTAAAAGTAAACAAAAATTTCGTTATTCAAAAGTAAAGTATTTTTTTTTATATTATTACACAATAAAAGAAATGAGTTATATTTCAAACTGAGAAGGAAATATTCCTTTTAAAATTTTCTGATAGCAAAGTGACTAGCACTCTGCCGCTTGGTGCCACAGGTTTCGGCTTCGAATCCTAGCTGTGCCATTGATGTTTGTAGTGATTCGGAATCCACTTTAAACCATAGTTCCCGATCTAATATAAGGTGTAGGGCTTACAACCTTGCACTGTAAAATGATAACATTCTGTCTCGAAATCTGCCAGTAGGCAGACGGCTTTAGCTCACTGTGTTGTTGAAGACGAAGAATAACTACTCAAAATGCATCAAATATAGCGTGTGTTTTAGTATGAATTCTGAAATTGCTCTTCCACCAAATATGTAAATAATATATTTATTTAAAAGAATTTTCTATTTACTTTTTAAGAATATTTGATGTGAATAATTATCGAATTATAGAGTACACTAATCTTTATTTTTGAGATTGATTCAACTTTTTACAAGAAAAGTATAATTTAAATGCAGTTTATTTGCTGTATATGTATTACATACAATTTCTACAATAATATTTTAAGATTTATATGAGTAATTCACAGAATTTCACTTTGATTTGATGATACTTATTCTATCTTTATTTTAGATTACGGTAATTTTATTATAAAACAATTTAAATTATTTAAAAACTGAATTTAACCGTATCTATTTAGGCACAAAAAGTTAAAAAAAATTAAACAAATTGATCTTTTTTAAAATTTTCTTAATTCTACATTTTTGTAATTTTTTTTAAACTATACAGTTACACAACTTTTTATATGTATTAAAAAATGTTGGTTGAATATATTCCAAAATGTTTCTGCGTGTTAAATCTCTTAAAGATTAAAGAAACATTTTTATTCGTCACCGCCCCAACCCCAAATGACACAGTGATAAATGTGATGCCTGTTATTTTTCACAGTTTCGTGTTCTTCAGCACAAGGTCACAACACGAAAGGAGACAATGACAAACAAACAAAGAAAAGACACACAATGCACCAGTTAAAGAATAAATGTTTTTCCTTCCAAAATTAAACTTGTTCTTTTGCCCAGACACCACGGAATATTTTTAATGTTATACATTAAATACAGTTTGGGGCAAGACTGAAGACTATTTAATGATGCTACTTTACGTATTGGAGAGAAACAAACTTGGTATTTGCGAATATTTTAGTATTGATTTTAATTTCTTAGATATTCATCAAATAAAAATTCTAGAAAATGTCAAATAAAAGATTATTAAATTTGTATTACTTCTTTTTGCTGCAGGACAATATGCAAATATCCATTTGTGTATAAGAATTTAATGTTTTATGTCGATTACATATTAAAACAATTGTTTATAAAATATAACATGTAAATGTTCTTTTAGGTGCGTTTCTCTAAGTTAATCATAGAAAAATTTCTAATAAAAATAAACCTTCATAAGCATAAACATAAACCATAATCCGTATGTAACGTAAACATAACCCGTATATAGCATAAACCATAACCCATATGTAACATAAACTATAACTCGTAACAGGTGGGCTGGAAAAGTTCGTAGTTTGACACTTAGATAGCGCTACTAGTATTAAATCCATATGATTTTTAGTTAGCCCTCACCTTCAAAAGGCACGTGTATAAATTTGACAGCTATTGCACTATTAGCATGTGAATGATTATTAGTGTGCACTATTAGTGTGTGAATGATGGAGCCATGTTTCATCCATTGTCATATATCGAAGCAAAAATTTGGGTTTATTACGATTGAACAGCTCAAACACTGCTTAGAATCATCAATTCGTTGTTGTTTTTCAGTCGATTGTGCGCTCGCGCTGCACTCACTTTAAACAGAGCTTTCGCATATCCAAATATTCATTCATGATATGTCTAACACGTTCCTTTGATATCTTTAGGGTCTCAGCTATCTCAGTCAACTTCATTTTACGGTTATCAGAAATTATTTTGTGGACTTTTTTGATGTTTTCGTCGGTAGCAGCCTCTTTAGGGCTTCCACTGCGTGCATCGTTCTTCTGTACTCATTTCGCCTCGTTTAAATTTAGCAAACCATTTCTCTACGGTTGATTTTCCTGGTGCAAAGTCCGAATAATGTTTATCAAGCCAAGCCTTGGCTTCAATAGCATTTTTTTCCCCAAAAACAATGTTTTATTAACACACGAAACTCCTTTTTATCCATTTTTTCAAACAAAAGTTGCTTCACTAAAAATGCTATAACTCACATACTACTACTACTACACCACACCACATCACTGTGCCTAGAGCTGAGTTGCCCCTATACAGTTTGGGAATGATGCGGGTGAAAGGAAAGGACGCACGATGGAGGCGGAAAAGTTTTGCATAATTCACTTTTGGAGGTACAGAAGCCGAACAATGGGGAAAATTCATACAAGAACTGAACTAAATGACAAAAATTTAAAAAATTGAAGAAGGATTAATATGAAATGAGAAAAATATAAAAACGTTAGGTAAGAGATAACTCACATACTAATAGAGCAACAGCTATCATATTTATAGACGTGTTTTTTGAAGGTTAGGGCTAACTAAAAATCATATGGATTTAATACTAGTAGCGCCATCTATGTGTTAGCCTACGAACTGTTCAGCCCACGTGTTATATAACATAAACCATAACTCGTATATAACATAAATCATAACTCGTATATAACATAAATCATAATCCAAATATAACATAAACCATAACTCATATATAGCATAAACTAACCCGTATATAACACAAACCATGGACCATATGTAACATAAACCATAACCCATATATAACATAAACCAAAAGCATAAACCTTCCAACACATTCGTCAATCCGTTCTCATTGGGCAAAAGCATTGACTTAATTACTCGCCAGTTTAAGACATTCTTTAAAAAAAGTAATTCAATGATTAAAAATTTCTCAAAAATTCCCAAACTTTTTCTTGAATTTGGAATTCTTTTTCTAACATTGGTGCCCATCATTAGTTTGTTTCAATTTTATATTACGAGTAGGTTATGACTGGACTGTTAACTATGCACTCGTGCACAATGCACCAGTTAAAGAATACATTTTTTTTTTTTTTCCAACATTGAATTTGTTGTTTTTCCCAGACAACACGGAATATTTTTAATGCTATACATTAAATACAGTTTGGAGCAAGGTTGAAGACTATTTAATGATGTCCCTTTACGTATTGGCAAAAAACAGGCTTGGTATCTGCAAATATTTTAGTATTGATTTTAATTTCAGCTATGTAACCAATAAAGAAAATCCAGAAAATATTAAATAAAAAAAGATTATTATAATTTGTATTATTTCTTTGCTGCAGGAGAAGTATGGAAATGTCCATTTGTGTATAAGAATTTAATATTTTATGCCGATTTTATGTTGAAACAGTTTATAAAATATAACAAGAAAATGTGCTTTTAGATGCTTTTCTAAAAGTTAATCATAGAAAAATTTCTAATAAAAATAAACCTTCAATATAACATAAATCATAACCTACATATAACATAATCCATAAACCATATGTAAAATAAACCACAACTCACATGTAGCATAAACCATAACCCGTATATTTTTTTTTTTGTTCTAATGCAGCTGGCAAACACTTAGACAGCTTGGTCTTGGATGCCTTAAGGCAAGCGCTGCACAGACGTTACTCACTTTGGATTAACTTGATTTGGTAACTTGAAGATAAGCCACGGACGCGGAGTAACAAAGCCCCCGCAACTCTCTACGATCCTATTTGGACCGGGACCTACGGTTTAAAGTGGATTCCGAACCACTAGAAAAGTCCATGGCAACGCCGGGACTCGAACCCGAAACCTGTGGTACCGAGCACCAGAGCGCTAGCCACTCGGCCATTCAGGCCCCATAACCCGTATATAACATAAACCATAACCCATATATAACATAAACTATAAGCATAAACCTTCCATCACATTCGTCAATTAGTTCACATAGGGCAAAAAGCATTGCCTAAATTTCTGACCAGTTTAAGACCTTCTTTAAAAAGTAATTCGTTGAATAAAAAATTCCTCGAAAAATTCTTAATGTTTTTCTTGAATTTGGGATTCTTTCCTGGATTGATTCCCATCATTAATTTGTTTGAATTTTATATTACGTGTAGGTCAAGACTGGAATGTTAACTAGCCAAATTAAGACCCACCACTTAATAATTTTCAAAGGAAAAAAATTGAAACTTTTAAGCCCTTTTACGAATTAAGGAGCTGCACTAATTAGTGATCTTAAGGCGTAGTAGCCAAAGGCAAGTAAAATCAAATAGAACGGATTCTGTCCTTCGTCAGTTTTTCTTCTTTTTTTCTTTTACTTTTACTTTACACTCAATTGGTGAACAAGCGGCCTGATGGTTTGCGCTCTGCCATTTGGTACCATAGGCTTCAGGTTGGCGAATTTATAAGTTATATTTTCGTTTGTGCTATGTGTTTTTAAATGCATATATAAATAATTTAAGAAATTTTGGGGAAATAAATAGTCATTATAAAAATGTAATATGGAAATGATTTTCAAGTTTATTATTTTCAATTAATATTGTAAATATTATTAATTTTCAGAAATTTATATATGTTATTCAAACAAATTTTTATATTATTATATTCTTTAAAAAATTGATTATCGTTCGTTCGCTAATTATGGGCGGCTAACTCCAAGGAATTTTTTAAAAATCCTTTTTAATTCAGTTTTTCAAAAACAAATTTAATAAGAATATTCTTCTAAATTATAACTCCTCCTCATAAAAAAAATATTCTGGCTGTGGCTTGGATGTTTGTTAGTGGTTCGGAATCCATCTTAAACTGTAGGTCCCTGTCTAATTAGTCTAAAGTGCTCAAAAAAAATGACCATAGAGCGACAAGACAAACCACTGGTAAGCAATACGGTGAACTTAACAAGCATTTTCTACTGGAAATATACATGTATTTATCTTTTATGTGTGTGAAAGTGTTTTTTTTTTTTTTTTTTTTTTAACTTTATATTTTTATGTCGACAAATGCTCATTTTCTAGAAAAACGTGCATTTAAAAAAAAATGTGTTTCCGCTTTAGCAAAGAAAATGAAATTTATTTTTATATTTTTAGAAAAGGAAACATACGTCATATTTAATATATAAAGTTATTAAATTTATGATGAATGTTAGCACACAGGATAGTGGCAGTTTAAAAAATTTCATAAGTTAAAAAATATTGTAAGAGTCAGCTTAATATTCTTCATATTAACAGGAGCAAAAATATAGATCGCAATATATAGAAAAATTTATGAATGGCAATTTGTGCTTTTACGGAAATTTATTAGTTTGAGGAGATGAAAATAGACTGTGCTCACGTTTTTAAAATTGCTAATTTATTCTTCTTTTTCCCTGTAGAAAAAAATACGTCATGAAGTTCTTATTATTTTATGTTCTTTCTCTTCCTTGCAAATAAATCATTCCAAAGCTAAGCCTAATTGTGTTTTCTATTTAGATACATTTTTCTAAAGCTATTCCAAATAAATATTTATATTGTCGTAAAATGTGATAATTTTATTCCAACCCCTATGTTCATGAATATTCCTCCTGAAATAATTGTATTTAACAGCATTAAAATGCTTCAAAATTTTTAATTCGAATTTTTTTGAAAAAAATTGATTGGTGGGACGTATGGCTGTGGTCAATCTAAATCGTAATGAAGACCTTAATACACATAGAGTAGACTTCAATAAAATTGGCAAACACTATATAACGTCTCCTTGTAAATTAGTCTTTGAATTGGTTTCGTAAACGTGGTTTTCTACCGGATATTAAACTCCCAAGTCGTAGAAAGTCAACGAATAGGAAGTTTGAATGGGCAGGACATCAGACTTCATATTAGTTAAGATTCTTTTTCATTGGAAATCCACTTTAAATTTAATAAAAATTCTGTATTATTTCCCTTTTTTCAATTCCTACTATTAGTTCACACTCTCCATATATATATCTTGCTCAAATTTTCAATCGTTAATAAAATACTTTTTATTCATCCATTCAAGTTCAAATACATATTTTTTGAACTTGTAGTGGATGACACTGGATGTTAATACAGTTTTTTTCAAATATTAATTCATTCGTTAAATTTAATTAATTAATTTCAGTTTTATATGGGAGGAAAAAAATTCTCTTATATAAAATATTTAGCAGGATATAAATTTAGGAATAAATATCGTCAGTGGCGAAACGTGTAGATCGCTGGGAAAAAATTTTCTTTTCAGGTTCTTTTTTCATTCTTTGTTTTCTAGTCTGTGTCAAGGAGGTAACAAAACGGAAAATGAAACATGCGAATAAATTACTGGGAGGGATGGAAAGTGTATATGTGAGAGAGAATTTTTCTAACTTAAAAAAATTATTGAAAATTATTTATAAAGGACTTTCTGCAATATGGTGAAAAAAAAAAAAGTAGGAATTGACTATAAATTTTTTTATATTACTTGTTTATGTCTCAATTCCTGTAACGCCATGTAAAAAAATCACATAGAAAAAAGCGTAAAAATTCAGTTCATGATTAGTTGTATGCCTAATCGTATGTTATCAATAAGACCGAATTGAAATCTATGCATACAGAGATCAAATAGAAGTTGGTATAGTAAAAACTGCTTACTTTAGAAAATAAAAATCATATTAATTAAAAATAAATATTACAGGATATCAAGAAAGTCAGGCTGTCAAGTCTTATTAGAGCTTTTATAAAAATGCATTTAGACTTAGAGCATATCAGGTGATTAGTTCTTTCTATTTCCTACCTGAAAGAACTTGATGTAACCAACACTGAACAGAACTAAAGCATAAATGTCCATGATCATTCATAAATAATGAATTTGTTATATAGTGAGAGAACATGTTAAATCCATAGGCAAGAAAATGTTTCCATTAGATTTAAAGAGAAAGAGGGTACAGCCATTCAAGACGATTTCATTTTTTTCTTTCTAATGCAGCTGGCAAACACTTAGACAGCTTGGTCTTGGATGCCTTAAGGCAAGAGATGCACAGACGTATTCACTTTGCATTACCCAGAAGGCGCGCGTGTAACTTGAAGATAAGCCACGGACGCGGAGTAACAATGCCCCCGCAGCGCTCTACGATCCCTATTAGACCGGGATCTACAGTTTAAAGTGGATTCCGAACCCCTACAAACATCCGTGGCACTGCCGGGACTCGAACCCGAAACCTGTGGTACCGAGCACCAGAGCGCTAGCCACTCGGCCATTCAGGCCCCAGACGATTTCATTGAGTGTGTTTATTCGAAAGTTTGTTTAAATAATGTATGTGTAATGTACACTTCCCAATCTTCTTTGTCATTCACCTCCTGTAACGTTGCACTTGCTATACATATTTTTATATTTAGTAATTAATTACCGTAATTAAAATGTACAACAACTGAAACATAACTTTAAAAATGAGGTATCATTTTTACGAATAACATGGACTCCAGGATTATGCATATAACTTTAAGCTAAGTTGAATTATTGGTATACATTTATCACTAGTAAATAATTAACAAACATGCATTTAAACAGAAAAGAATCTAGCAATTTATATATATATATATATATATATATATATATATGATTCTTCTGCATATGTGTTGGTCACTGAATTCCTCCTAAACGGCTGGACCGATTTTGATGAAATTTTTTTGTGTGTGTTTGACAAAATTACACACAAAAACATGCAGAATGTTTTTATGTTATCCCCTTTGTTGTAAGTCCCCCTAGATGGTACTGCAATATATCAACTTCTATAACATTCAATCAATCGCTATGAAATTTGATGATAGTATGTATTCGAGAATGGAAAATAAGTTTGCGCTATTCACTTTATTGTTACTTGCCACCAGATGGTGCTGCAGCATTTCATCTTCTGTACAGTTCAAACAATGTCAGTGAAAAATTAGTATGCACATA
This sequence comes from Caerostris extrusa, assembly GCA_021605095.1. Classification (NCBI taxonomy): domain Eukaryota; kingdom Metazoa; phylum Arthropoda; class Arachnida; order Araneae; family Araneidae; genus Caerostris; species Caerostris extrusa. The sequence continues at coordinate 7,561 of BPLR01017144.1, read as the reverse complement.
TATTGGAACATGGAGAATATATTCATGATATGTAATTTTCTACAATGCATTTTTTTTTTGGTAGGACAGCGTATACCGGGTTCTGCTATACTATGTCTGGAATTTTTAAGAATATAAATATAAAAGTTTTCATATTAAAGTGACGTTAGTTTAAGCGAGATATCTAAAAATAAATAATATCTTTCAAAACATATTTTTATATCTTCATCAGAAACTTTCATATCTTAGCTGGTGACATTAAATTTTTAAATTAGAAGTCGTTATTTGTTTAAACATAATATTTGCTTACGGAAATAAAAGCATCATCAATTTAAACTAAATTTCGAACAATCATGAATAATAATATTTTTTGATGATAATATTTCTTTGTATTTTAATCTTTTAATTAAAACTATTGTTATTGTTGCTTTAACTATATAATGTAGTTTTATTAATTATCCAAATATCTCTTTTTTTATGTAAACTGATTTTTCTAATACTGTCGGATACGATTATCTGGTAGAGGTCTAACACTTTCATAATTTTTAAATTCAATATGTTATGAATGCTAATTCACTCACAAAGTGATCATTATTCGTTTTCAGCATTGTATTTTTTAAATGGATTTTAATCAAATCGAAATATCTAGAAGTAATAAAATTTAATAAATAATAAAATGAATTAAGTTAAGCCTTTTGATATAGATATACACTCAAGAGCCAAAACATTATGACCACCTGTCAATAACGAGTTGGCCCACCTTTGGCGCGCAACACAGCTTCAACCCGCCTTGGCATGGATGCCACAAGTCCTTGGTAGATGGCCGGAGACAGATTGTACCAGATGTTTTAAGCAACGGTCACGCAAATCCGAGATATTGCGAATTGGTGGTCTTTGAACTCTGAGCTGCCGTCCCAGGACATCCCAAATGTGTTCTATCGGATTGAGATCCGGTGAGTTAGGCGGCCAGGACATTAAAAAATTAAACTGTCTGGCTCCGGTTTTGCTTCACCATGCGAGACAGTCTCCGACGACCTTTTTCTTTGATAGCGTGTGGGCGTCCAACACCATGTCGTCTACTGCTGGTTTCACCGTCATTGATCCCTTTGCATAAGTACTAACAACTATAGATCGCAAACAACCCACGAGTCGTGCAGTTTCGAAATACTTATTCCGAGCCTTCGAGCCATTACAATCTGCCCTCTATCAAAGTCGCTTAGATCCGCAGACTTTCCCATCACACACAGAAGTAAGAGAAAGAATGATTCTTCAGACTCTCCAGCAGCAGTTAAATACCACTTCCACCTGATCACGTGCCTTCCACGTCATCCAGGCGAGTTCATTGCAAAATGTAGGGGTGGTCATAATGTTTAGGCTCTTGAGTGTGTATATATATATATATGCATGTGTGAGTGCGTGTGGTATGTAACTGTTATATAAAACTAAATTATACGTGCTTCTAAACATAAAAGTTGTTTTGTTAAATAATTTTATAAAATATATTTTACATTTTTCTTAATATTTATTTTAAAAATTGAAATAGCTATTTATTGAATGCTTTCATATATGGGTTGACTTATAATTAATATTTGCTACAAAAACGAAACTTATTATTTTAACCTTTCATATTGTCTTATCACTTGTAAAGTTGTATTGTTGCTCTCATTAATATTTGAAAGAAAAAAAAGGTAAAATATTTTAAGTATGCATTTATTTATTAAAATAACGTTAAACAATGTAAAGTTAATTGGTAAAACATAATTTTGTTGATATTATTTTATATCAAAATCATGTTTTTATGAAAGAAAATGAATTGCAAATGATATTACTTAGCAACTCATTAATTACTACATACTAATTATTTTCTTTTGTTAATTTAAAAAGTTCATTGTTTTTACTAAAAATATAAAATCATCATATAAAGTATGTAATCATCGTTTAGACATTTTTTAAAATATAATTTTATGTGACTTTTAATAGAAATGTTTTTCTTCTTTATCGATATCAAGTTAAAAGATTTGAATGATTAAAATTCTTCAATGTAATAGATAAAAGTTAAATGCATATTATTTTAATAAGAATCAGTTGTAAAAAAAGGTTTTGAATACTACGGTTTTACATAAAAATATTATACTGTTTATTCAACAAATTTCTTTCTAAAATTAAAAATTTTTTTTTTAAAGTGGTTGTTAGAATTTTGGGTTTATTACTTTCTTTGACTACATATCATATAGTAAATTTTAGACAAGTTTAAATAGATAAATTGTCTTTTACATCTTACTATTATAAAAATGAAAAATATGTTTAAATACATAAAAACTTATTGCAAATTTTTATTATTAAGAGATTATTCATTGTTATTTAGATATTTCATTAGTAAAAGATTATATTATCCTCATTGACATGACAGGGAATATTTTTAATTTAATTATTGTATAAAATATTTAATAAATAATTTATTATATAATAATAAATATATAATAAATAAATAAATATTTTTATTTAATTTTTTTTAATACATAAAAAAAATTTCATTAATAATGTATTTTTAAATATTTCATTTATTATTAAAAATATTATCCTAACACACTATTATATAGAAATATATTGTATATAAATAGAACATAATATTTAATAATCATTATAAAAACATTGTTGTGTCAATATCAACAATATATTTTTGTAAAAATATTTTTATATAATTATTGTATAATTCATATACTATGTGCGTCCCTTGGAAGGGTATGTTTGTTTGTCTCTGCACCTGATCAGATGGGAATCCGATATGTCAAAGAGTTGACCCGTTTCCCACAGCTGGGGGTGAAGGGGATATCTCTGAAAAATATTTTAATTGACAGGGGTCTTACGAAACTTCGTGCCAGATGGCCAAGAGCAATAATTTACTAAGACTTTTAAAACTCTTGTTATCTACTAGTATGCTGGGATTTTTATGGACGGGGTGAGTCTGCCGAACGGATATGGACTCTGATATGGTGTCGCCCCCCTTCGAAAATGAACTATAAAACGGTGGCGATGGACATCATCAGAGGTGGAGAGAGAAAGAAAAGAGACGATGAGAACGGTACTCCGGAGCTTGAAGGAAGGTGGCTGATCGTGGCTGAGATGGTTGTACCATGTCCATTGTGAAATAGATATATTAGACTGGGAGTTTGACGGTGAATCGAAGTGACTGGCATCCCTTGCATACTTCTATGAATTAGCTGGTGATCCCCCTGGCAGCAGCGTCACTTGAAAAAGGAAGTTGTACAATCCCCCAGGTCTCCTGCCCGACATAAGATCCCCATGAGCGGTTGGCCCCTTGCTGCCAAGACTTTGATCAATGGTGCGTATAGAGCATTATTAACACTGAAACTTTAAATTTGAAAGGAAAAAAAAAAAAAAAAAAAAGGGAGCCTCTCTTCCCCAGCTGTCGTGGCAAGTTATGAACTGTTAGGTCTATCACCTTATTATTTTATTATTAAATATTAATTTAGAATTGCGGCAACTTGTATTTTTGTTTAATGCATTATCCGAGTTATACTTTTATTGATAACGCGTTAATTAAATGATTTTAATTCAAGCTTACTATTGTAAATATTAATAAATACATTTTTTTTTGTTTATATTATAAATTATGAAATTTTGTCTGTGTATTATTTCAAGTGTGTTTCCTTCTCCAACTTATATGAGTCTCTGAAGGCATGCGAACTTGTTGATTTAAATGTGGTATGGGTTATTGCGGAATTTCATTATGGTTATCGTGTGTGTTAAGTAAACGGTGTAGTGTTAGTTATTTCAGAATCAGGTTTTTGCTTAAATTTAGGTTTAAAAGTAAATGACAACACCACAATATATTTGAAGGGATGTAAATTATTTAAAGATTCCAAACAATACCCACCTGTTCCCAACGATCCTGCTTCAAATTCATTACATGAATTTCTACATCTTTAATGTACCATCTAAATTGAAAGCTATTGGCCTACTTGGTGGTTTGGCACTTATGGACACACCTCTCATATGTCTGAAACAGGCAAAAAGAATTAATTTAAACATTACATATTTATAATAAATATAAGTAATCATTATATTACTTATAAAATGAATTTTCCATTTTTTTATATAAAATGATTTAATAATTTTAATTATAATTAAATAAAGTAATATTTTTTTTAAAATATTAATCTTTATTTAACAAGGCAGGAAATATTTTTAAATTTAATTATGTGTTTTATTTTTAAGCAATTATTAAAACTTCAGATATTATAACATGTCTTCTCTAAATAGTGTAATTCTATATCCAAATATTTGACAAAGAATTTAAAAAAAATGTTGTGTATGGTACCTTACTTAACAACTTATTTTAACCAATTGAAATTCAAAAGTTTAAAAGGCAACTAGCAACTGGCGTACCGATTACAGAGTATTAATAGGGATAGACCGCTTAACCTCTTCCTACTAAAAGTCATATATAAAGTTCCAATTAATTATAGTTTGTTTAAAATGTTAGTAAATGATAAAATGTAATGTTCCTAAAAATTTAAAAAATGGTACTCCCTAAAGTTTAAAAGAACCTAAAATATAAATAAAAGTAAGATAAAAATAGAAAGCTTAAAAATTAAGAATAAAAATAATTTAAATTAAATATTCGGTACAATTAGGGACCAGTTGAAATGCCATAAAATTTGTTTGTAATAAAAAAATTAAGTTTGTTGAATATGTTGACCTTAATGATGAACCTGTAAGTAAATAATTAATATCCCCCCAAAAGACCCATTCTCAGAACCAAAGTTCTGAGATGGGCCTTATATTTTTTTAAATTTAAAATTACATTAACCATTCAATTAGAATACAATAATTTAAAATTAGCATAAACAACTCCTATTTGTATACAATAATTTAAAATTAGCATTTTAAAATATTGTAAGAGGATTGGTTTATATACAACTATCTTTCGTAAGTTCTTATTTACAACTTTATTTTTTCGTATAACGTATAGCAAAAATCAATTAAAAAGAGAAAAAAAATTCCCCGTGACTTGTGTATTTTATTAGTCTGGTTATGCTACAAAAAATTTTCTTTTGAGATGTAAACATAATTTTTTTTTTTGAAATTTTTTTGAATAATGAAATGATTATTACTTATCCCTGATGAAACTAATTTAAGTCATTTTAGCTTATTTAAATTTCTATTAAATATAATTTTTTTAACTTTTTAAATCATGATCAAAATAATTCCTGCATTTTATATAAATAAAAAGAAATTAGTTACTTATTATTCCTATTTGTATACAATAATTTGAAATTAGCATTTTAATATATTCTAAGATGATTTGTTTATATATTATACAAATGTATAATTCGTAAGTTCTTATATACAGCTGTATTTTTTATCGTATAACGTACAGCAAAAGTAATTAAAAGAGAAAAAATTCTTCGTGAATTGTGTTATCAGTATTTTATCAGTCTGGTTATGTTACAAAAATTTTCTTTTGAGATATAAAGAAAAAAATTTCCTTCAAAATATTTTCTTAAAAAAAGATATTAGATATTAGATAGCATATAAAAGATATATGACGTAGAGAAGATATATCTCCCACATCACTCACCTGAATATGACATCCCCTCTGTTCCATCGAGATTGACCATTCCCATTGCAACTCAGAGTCGGTGACAAACTTATATTAGAGTTCTTAGAATCCTCGTAGAAAGACTCCAGTCCATGAGCGAATATATTTGCAGCTCTTTCAACTTCTACATTCAGCCTGTCAGTGGTGACGTTGATATATATCCCTTCAAATGGAAAGAAAAAAAGTCATTTACAACTTGATTTAAAAAAAAAGTCTGTTTCCGTGAGAAATTCTGACTGTAGTATTAAGAAGCGTGAAAGTTTATCGATTTTTATTGCACAATTTTTTATGTAGTTTTAAGGCACGTAGTATGTCTTTCCTGCATTTGAAAAGAATTTCTTTGCTGAAATTTTATGGTTTATACGCCTAACTTTATTTATATTTAAATCATCAGGTTTTCTGTTATTTATAAATCTTTCAAGTTGCTAGGGAGGCAAATAAACACATGGATGTAGAGATGAATAGCTTGTAACACAAAATTAGTAATTTTTCATATGATTCCTGTTAAAAGAATAAAAAATGTCCATGTTTAAAATCTTATTTTAAGCTGCTTTGGCATAAATTCATTTTTATACTAACAAGTCAACTTTCCCTTAACGTCATCAAGATCAAGATGTGTTTCCATACCAGCACCTGTTTGTTTTCGATTTCTCACTGTTTCACTAATCATGTAATAGTTATGAATGTAAACAATGTGGCGGGAAAATTACATAACATTAGCATAAATTCATTTTTAAACTAACCTAAAAATAATTACCCTTAATGTCGTCAAGCTGTGTTTTCAGCCTCACGTGTTTGTTTTTCATTTCACTGACATTTATATTCTGTAATAGTATCAGATGTAAAAACTTTTCTTAATATAGATTCATAGAAGCTATTCCGGTGACGTGAAATCATGAAATTTACTTATTTTCATTCAGACTTGGAGAGATGTAAAGAAAGATGTGGTTTCAAAAATATGGGGCTACATGGCTACATAGTGCGACTTGCATACAAATAATTTTAATTCTTCATTCTATTTTTTGACTCTATTCACTTGGCAGAGTGGTGAATCATGAGAAATTTTATACATTCATTCTTGACTTTGAGAGTTGTAAAAAGAAAAGTGTGGTTTTTCAAATTTACAATTATTGCGTCATGTATGGACCAAACAGCGAAGACCTGCACAAAAATAATTTTGGTTCCTCATTCTATTTTTACTGTATTCCCTGTCAATGAATCTATGAAAAAAGTACCTATATTCATTCTGACTTAGGGAGATGTAAAAGAAAGGTATAGTTTTCAAATTTAATTCGTGCATAGATATTCGTGCATAGAATAGTGACTACCTAACTCTAAAAAATAATTTTTATTCCTCATTCTATTTTTTGACTCTATTCATGGCCAGTAGTAAATCATCATCAAATCTTCTTGTGCAATTCCTGACTTGGAGATGTAAAAAGTTGTAGTTTCAAAATTTAATACGTGCATCGATAATATGATTCGAATAGTGAGCGACATTCATAACAAGTAATATATATTAAAGTCACTTCCTACTTGGGTCAAAAGAAAAATTTTAAATTTCCAAAAATTTATCAAAACATTATTGGTTTTTCGCAAGACAATTGAACTCGCATTCTTCACCTTCACGTGAAAAAATACTGAGAATCGCTTCGATTTTACCGATTGAGCTACTGCTTACGTTGACTTTCCAAATTCCATTACGAAACTTCTAAAACTCTATTGAAGCATTAAAAAATTATTAGTTAGATTTAAAGTAATGAATTGATATTTGTAAAAAAACTGTATTAACATCAAATGTCATCCACTACAAGTTAAAAAATATGTGTTTGAACTTGAGTGGATGAAATCAACCTCATTTTATTCAACAATTGAAAATTTGAAACAATACCACTTCCAAACCATATTATTTTCAGGGCTAAAACTTCCTACGTTTATGCCAAAATAATACATGTG